>PVKA01022525.1:20834-37087 GCA_004027165.1 Ctenomys sociabilis | reverse complement strand
TGGCCGCCACCGAGGGACCGAACCTCGCCTCCCAGGCAGCCGGCGACGGACAGCCAGCACCCAGGTAGGAGCCGCTGCGACCCACCGCGACTAACTGCCTGCTGCCCGCCCGGGAGACCAGGGCAGCCCCGCTGGCCTCCCCGCCCCTGTCCTTTGTCCAGCCCGCCCGCTGCTGGCCTCTCGTGAGATGATTCCTTCATTCATCTTACTTTCAGTGCTCGGGTGGTGGGGAAGGGGGAGAACCAGGGGGTTGTGGGGTTTTGTTTTGTTCGCTTTTTTTTTTTTTTTTTTCTTTTCATTCTCAAATTCAGAAGGAAACAGAGAAAACTGAACTTGGAAAAGAGGAAAAGTTTTGCTTCCCAGGCCGTGGCCCCTACTTGGCTGCTGCTCTCTGTGGAGAAGCGGTGGTCCCAGCAGTGGGTCAGGCCAGCAGCGGGCACTGGGGTGGGGAGGGGTGGCGGGGCTTTCCCTTCAGGGTGCCCCCGGGACCCAAGAGAGGGCTTTCTTTCTGCTTCTTGTCCTTCTCTGATGCATGCAGGCTGCTTCCCCATGCTTCACTGAACTTGGTGCTTTCGGGGGTTGAGGTTTTCACCTGGGGGAGCCCTCTTCGTTTCCACCCTCAGTAAACATTGCAGGATCTGCGGGCCTTGCTCCACCTGTAAACACCGCCGAATGCGGACAGACGCAAGGGGTGAATTTCATAGAGAATTTCCTCAGGCATGACCTTGGTCTCCCAGCCCTTGATGGTTTGCAGTTTCCTTTCTCTCTTGGCATCTTCCTCACTACCAGTCTCTCCAGATAACTGTCTCTGCCCCAGTTGTGTGGAATACTCCATTCGAGAATCGCAGCATCTAAACTCTTGGCACCGCTGCCTTGTCCTCATTCTCTTTGTGGTCCCTGCCCTGCCTGGCTGGCTCCCCCACGTCGCTCCCCTGTCTACCTCCCCATGTCACTCCCAACACCAGCAAGTTCTGGTGGAATTTCAAGTGAGGCGGGATGGCTCTGGAAAGAGACTATTTAAAGCGAGCTGCTTTGGGTTTGAATACCCTGATCGGGGCTGGAAACATCTGTGTTTAGCTTCTCAAGCAGCCCATAATTGCCCCAATTATAACCAATAACATTGTTCGCAGACTAACAAAAGATGAGCTCCGCTCGGCATTTGCCGGCAAGTCCAAACCAGAGTCCTCAACAGAGAAGGGAAAAAAAGTAACAGCCTGGCTTCTTATCAAAACCTCCCAAAGCAAATACTGCTCTTTCTCTCTGCCTGTGGGCGGCTGCACACACCCTCCTTTCTGAAGCACGGCAAGCACGGCGTGAAATTTTCTGCAAGCTCCCCTGATGCCTTGGTACCTTTCACAGAAAGTAGTCGTGTTCCTTGGGCTTTCTGAGTCTCCTTGCAGGTGCAACCGTTCAGATTCGACCTTTCAGTCAGAGCAGTAGCTTTTTCCCTCTCCTGTGCTTTGCTGCACCGCCTGTCTGGTGTGCTGGACTGCAACCTGGGGTCGTGCTTTGGGGTTCTGCTTTGTTCTTCCGGGGACAGCGGCACCTACTTTATCAGCTGAAGGCCAGGGGTACTTAGGGATTTAGACAAGGCAGGAGGTTTTGCATTGCCAATGAAGGGAGTAATTGCAGGATTAGACACAAACGGGAGCTGTCACCAAGCTATTTCATCTTCAATCAATCAGGTATTTATCAGCTACACGCACCAGGGCTCCAGAGATTCAGCAGAGGTGATAACGGCACTTGCGGCTGTTGCAGTGATTTAAGGCTCTTTCACACCCATTATCCCAGCAACAGCCCCGTGATTATTTCCAAGTTACAGTTGAGACTGAAGCCTGAGGTTTGGTAATTAGTTCCATGCATGACAGAGACAGGACAGAACGCTGCCACCTTGGTTCTAGCAAGTGTCCCCCTGTCAGTCCCGGATGCTTAGAAACTAATACCAGGACCCTGCCCAACACCTGTAAAACAATCAGTAGACAACACAAAGCTGGGTGTAATTAAACTGCATGGCCCACGGAGTAAGGACTGGGGCATTTAGGCAAGAGGCATTGCCTTCAGGATCCAATTAGAGCCTGAGTAGGGGACAGCTGGAATTTGGGTGGGTCAGGGGCTTTGAAGAGCAAGCTGGAGCAGAGGCCAAAACACAAAAGGAAAGCAAAGGAATGAGCATTTTTTTGAGAGCCACTGTTGTGCCAGGCAGTGAGCTAAGCTTGTCTGCGTGCTTATTCAATATGTTCACATATGCATAGGGCAGGAGTGTGTAGCCCCGTCACACTCAGATCGTGGTTCTGGGGTCCTTGTGCCAACTCTCCAGTTCCCCAAATCTACAAAGGACTTTGGAACGCTCCTGGGTGCATTCTGAGAGTGGGTGGAGCTGTGCATCAGGTACCTTAGGAGAGGAAAGAGACTCCCAGGAAGAGAGAGGTCATCGAGATAGCAGGTGCAGGGGCTTGGAGTGCTGAGAGCTCACCAGCAAACCACATTTTCCAGCCCCTCTTGCTGAAATGCCCACAGTTGCACCTGCCTAACATAACTGTGTCCTTCTAGCCACAAACTAGGGAGACCTGGGACTCACTAACTAGGGGATGAGCTGATTTTCTGGACATCTCCCTCAACAGACTGTAGTCACTTTCATTCTCAATTTTCCAAGATTCTGTAGCTTTTTAGAGTCTGAACAGCTGCCCCAGCGCTGCAGAAGTGCGGGCATGCACCACAGCTCGAGGGCGTCCAGCCTGCCAGGAGGGGCTCAGCTTGTCTTGCCAGCTGCCACCCAGAGTGGCTCAGAGCCACCCCCACTCTGCTCACACCAATCCTGTGATCTTCCACCACCAGCCCGTCCCATTCATCCTCTCATTCATCCAGCCAGGAACGTGTGTGGAGTTCCTAATGGAGCCGCACAGGGACAGGGACACAGCCGGCAGAGCCCTCGGCTGGCGGCATATCCATGGTCAATGTCATCAGCAAAAGTGAGAGCCCAGGCTAGTGGTCCTGCAGGGGCAAGCCTGCCCAGCTACCTACCGAGACTGCTGGAAACTGGCACTTTGATTTTATTTCCTTACCTTTGCTAATTTGTACTTTAGTGGATTTTATGTATAATTACTGAATAAATAAATGAAGAATGTGTACTAAAACTGACTGTTAAGCCAGGCATGGTGGTATATACCTGTAACCTTGAGTGCTGGGGCACAAGTCCCTGTCTTGAAATGAAAAATAAAAATTAGTTCTAAATAGCTAATAGGATTTTGCATGTTCCCACACAAAGCAATGATCATCATTTGAGGTCATGGAATGCCAATGAGCTCGACCTATCAGGGATCGCAGCTATGGAATGTCACACTGCACCATATAAATGTACAATTCTGTCAATTAGTTTTTTAAAAGCTGATTGCTATGAGTAGAGAGTTAAGGCAGGTTGGAGGTTATTGGTCTACATCTTCTCTGTTTCCTGTAGTTTCTAATCTTTTTTGCAAAGAACACCAGGTGATTTTGCAAAAGTGAATAAAGGCTTTTGAAAGTCTATTTCCATCACTGTGGCAGTATTTGGGGAGCATCTTTCAGGATGGCAGTTCAGCATCTCCCCTCCCCACTGAGGCACCTGGAGACCCCTCCCAAAGCCCCACTGCATCAAGTCCCCTCCTCTCCCCTCCTTCCTTTACCAGAGAGGACAAATACACAGCCATTCACAGAACAAAGGCCTTGCTAAGGTCCCACAGGTAACAACAGAGCTGAGTCTAGAACCCAGGGCCCAGGTCTCCATGTACTGCCATCCGCTCATTTGTAGGATCCTGGGCCTGTGCTGGGAGAGCAGTGGCCTTGTTCCTCCTCCCTATTATATGCCAGTCCTCTATTTCTAGGACTCGGAGCTAAACAGAGGCCTTTGGGAAAACAAATGTATCCATCAGAGAGGGAAGTGAATCTAAAGCAGCCTCCCCTGGTGGTGGTTGGCAAAGGCAGGAGTCCTGTCTGCAGTGGGTCTGAGGACCAGGGACGAGGGTGAACCTGCTTCCTCCATGACAGTCCCTCCCTGTCTAGGGGCCTCCTAGAATTTCACCTTGATGGCCACAGACCATCAGGAAGAAACCTGGGACAGGAGCTAGGGCACTGAAGGCTTTGCCCTTTCCAGTTCTATGTCTTCGTCAAAGCTCAGTTTCTTCGCCTGTAAAACGGGGCTGATCACAAAGAGTAGGTGCTTCTAAAGTCACTGGCACCAGGCCTGGCCCAGGGCGACCGCATGCAGCAGTCATGGGATTACTTTTAAATTCAAATTCCAGGGCCAGAGATATAGCTTAGTGCCACAGCACCTGCCGGGCAAGTATAAGGTCCTGAGTTTGATTCCTAGTACTGAAAAAGAAGACTCCATACCAAAATTCCACCAGAACTTGCCACCCTTCCCAAAGCAGAAACTAGGGAGTTTACAGTTGCCCAGAACTCAATTTGAAGTGGAAAACCTGAGTTCAATCCTTGGCTCTGCTATCTCTTATCTGGATGATCTGAGGCAATTGCCTAATCTCCGTGAGGTTGTGTTTATCACAAGAAGGGGGTAAAATTAACTCTAGGATTAGGATGTATCTGAATATAAGCATCACCTGTAACCTGCAAAGGACTGTGTTCCCTCCGTGAAACTGACACAAGGCTGATACATATTCTTCTAGGAGGAGGCAGGCCTTCTTTCTCTTCTCCACTAAAAGCACCAAAATTACAGGTTTCCTCCTAGGTCATAAGACAAAACTCAGAGTTTAGCTGCAGCTAAAGGTGCATACATAATCCTCAAACAGAAAAGCAACTAATTTTGTTGCCCTAGGAAGCAAGAGAGCACACAAGCAGATTAAGGTTAAGTCAGACTAGTATTTGATCTTTATAAACAGTGAGACACAATCAAGCTTATGAGCTGTCATTACCTATATAAAAGGTAATTGAACATTTTTTGATGTGATATAAAATGCCCTGATTATGCTGCCGCCACAGTGAATGGTTAGCTGAGCTCGGCTCCCGGGAGAAGCACAAGACATGTGCAATTCAGACAGACCCAGGCTTATTATAGTTACTGATGGTCATCTGTGGGCTAATAAGTAAATGGGGGGGGAGAAGCCTGTCGTCATCACCATTTTGCAGAGAACACCGAGGCCCTCAGAGATGAGATAATTCACCCGCATCACACAGCAGCTAAGGATAAGGTGCAGACATACATACAGCTCATAAATTGATGAATCACTCATTCTCATTTTAATTACATCAGTGCATATACTGAGAGTATCAACTCTGCATAGAGATGTAGAGATTTCTTAAAATTTTTCTAAGGACATGGCTCTGTGGTAAGCACTCAGCGCGCATAGGGCTCTGGGCTCAATTCCAAGGGAAATGAAATTTTCTACTGAGTTCCCAGAGTTTAAAATCTGATCTATTGGAGCACATAATTCTAGGTACTCTGAAGAGTACAATGTTGCGAAATGCCCTTCTTGAACTTCTGTCTGTTTTGAGTTTCTCCTTGGAGTACTCATCCCATTTAATGATTGTAAGTGACTGTGACCTGGGACTGCATGCTCATTCCATGCTGGGGGTCACCTGAACTGCAGGGAGAATGAACAGGGCCAGGCCTAGATGGGCCCTAAGTAATCCATGTGCTAAAGGTGAGGGCAGAAATTAGAGGCCATAGGAGACAGCGAGATCTTTCACAAATGAGAAGGGGACCGAGAGACAAAGAGGAAACAGGAAGGGGGACATAAAAAGAATTAAAATGTGTGACCTACGTGGACTTACCCCCACAATGAATGTAATCATTATATACAGCAATCATGTACTAATTTAAAAGTGAAGTTAAACTTGAGGGAAGACTGGGGACTGGACAAGAGGTGTGTCTCAGGCCACAGGGAGGGCTGGCGAACACCCAGGAGATTTGATGCACTGTCCCCAAAATCCAAACAAAGGGACCTCATGTTTTCCATGCAGCCCACTATGGAATGGAGCACACACTCATAGTCCTGGGACCTCCTCACCTGGCTTTTCCTCGCCCCTGAGTCCCATTTACCCAGAGTTTGAGATAACAAATATCAGTCAAGGCACCAATCGCTTCCTGCACGCGTGAGTTGCCTCAGTTAATAGCACTCACGAAAAACCTCGGCGGGGAAGCATTTCATTAGCATCCTTCCCAACTTCAGCTCAGCGCCTGCACACATGGTGTGCTGCAAGCTTCAGTCAGGAAGCCAAAGAATCCAGCGATCCCTCCTCGGATCCCTTTCTTCTGGGACATTCAGCCACTGCCATCCAGTGGCTGTGGGGGGCATAGCCATGCCATTGTGGACAACCTATAAAAATTGTCTCCTAACTAGAGACAGAACGCGAGTAAGCATAAGAAATGTGAAGGCAATTCTCAAACTAAAGGAAAGACTTAGGCAGTACTCACTTTTTTTTTTTTTTTTTTTTTTTGGTGGAACTGGGGATTGAACTCGGGTCCTTAAGCTTGCCAGGGAAACGCTTATTCCACTGAGCCATCTCCCCAGCTCAGTCCTCACTTTAATACTGGCTTATGTTCAAGAATATTTGCGTGCAGAGCTGGGGAGATGGCTCAGTGGGATAAGTACTTGCCTGACAAGTGCAAGGTCCTGAGTTTGATCCCTGGTACCACCAAAAAAAAAAAAGGAATATTTGTGTGTATATTATGGCTACTCAGAATGGGAGATATATTTTTATTTGAGAAGAAAAGCTTCCTGAACTTTTCTATCTACTACCTTACCTGCACAGGCCAAGCACCAAGCCTCATCCCATCCGTGCCTTTTGGTTGTTTGTAGCCAGTCTTCTACCAGAACGTGCTAGAGTCCCAGCTTGGGGTGACACAAGTTCAAGGTAGCACTATGGAGTACTCGGAGATGGGAGAGAGGCAATGGAGTGGACGCCATGTGCCAGGGTGGCTTCTCATAGAAAGAGCTTGTTATACGTTAGGTATTATTTTCACTGCTTACAAACCCAAACCACTAACAGTTACATGAGATCAGTACTAAGATTCTCCAGTTCACCACCGAGGAATTGCGAGGTTGGGTGCAGCTAGCAAGCTGCAAAACTAAGACCCAAACTCAGGAGTCTCCCACAGAGCAGATGAGAGAACACATGTCACACAGCTCCACAGCACTGGTCTGAGATAGCTATGTCATGGGCGGAGCACCAAAGGCTCACTTCCCACTGTAACATGTCATCCTGAGGTTCCAGAGTAGCAGATAGGTCAGGCCCAGACCAGAAGTCAGCAGTGGCTTTCCAAAAGTGACCCTTTTGATGTGTGCATGAGGTGTGAGTTCAAGGAGGGTATTCTGAGCAGAGGGAGTCCTGAGCTCTCCCTGAATACACTCAGTCTTGTGCAGCTGGGAACTATTTTTCCTGGGACTAGAAGTGACACCACAGTCTGGGACAGGTGGAGCAAGAGCCAGTGGTCAGCCAAGTCCTCAGAACTCCTCCTGGTGGCCTTGGAAGTCCTAAAATTACTTTAAGTAGGAAGTGACGTCATCAGATGTGGCCATGGCTTGGCGGGAAGCCAGATGATTAGATGGACTAATTTGGAGATTATTACAATAACAAGGCAATAAATCTCAACTAAGGCACTGGGGCTTGGGACAATGATGAAAAAATTGCATTTGAGATACATCCATGGATATAGATGTTGGTGTTCATTCTTCATTAGGCTGAGCCATCCCATAGCTGAAGGATAAAGGATAATCTCTGTAGAGGATGGACATCTGGTCCCACCCCCATTTTCTGCAGGGCTGGCCTTGGAGAGTGAGGCAGGTGATCTGAGACACATCTGCCTTCTTCCCAGCCCCCCACAGGTTATAGTCCAACTCCCTCACGCTTTTGGAAGTGCTGCTTTCTGGGTCTCCTATGTTGAGCCCCCAGGAAAACTCTTGCTCGTTATTAACATTCATCTCACCTGGACGTGGTGGCCCATGCCTACAGTCCTGGCACTCAGGAGGCTGAGGCAGGAGGATTACAGCGAGGTCAGCCTGGGCTCCAAAGTGAGTTCAAGGCCAACCTCAACTGCATAGTGAAACCTTACCACCCCCACCCCCCAAAAGAATCTCAAATACCAACCCGTGGATCCCAACACGTACTGAGCACAGTCACAGTCACCATCCCCATGGAATGAAACACTTTCATGCTACATGAGAAGAGCCATGGCATCTCCCAGTGTGGCCGCTGGTGACCTCAGCTACAGGTCCTTTCTTTTCCCCTATGGGCTGGCTCCGTTTCACACTCTTCTCACACCTATACCTCTCCAACGCTGTCACGCATACAAGTCACCTCAGAATCTTACTGAATACACATAGTCTTGCCTGATTCAATGGTTGTGGGTACAGCCCTAAATTCTCCTAATACCCCAAACTACACTTGAATAGCATGACCCTGTGCATTTTCTAAGGGTATTCTGATTGAAAAAAAACAAAACAAAACAAAACAGTAAGACAACTATCTTTGGTTTTCTATGCTGCACAGAATTTAAGTACATGATTTAATGGGTTTGGACAATGCATACTCCCCCTAGGATCTCAACAGAAAATGCTTCTATTTCCAAGAAGTTCCCTTGTTCCCTTGTCCATTTAATCTTCCAAGTAAGATGGCTCATCTGGGATCCAGAATGATGGGGTCTGAGGAACTCGCTTTTTGATTCAAGAAGCTTGATACAAGGAGAAATTCTAAAGAGACAAAAGAAACTACACCCATCTTGTAGGCAATCTTGTGTACAAAATCTAGCAGTCTAATTAGTGGTACTACTCTCTCAGAATAGATTTTTTTGTTCATTTTTCCATAAATAATTCCTTAGGCCATTTCCTGCGATTAACATGAATGGCCAAATGTCCATCATGAAACCAACTCTCCTTAGTCTTTTTGGCTGCTATAACAAAATTCCCTAGACTGGATGTCTTACCAACAACAGCCACATGTGGCTTACAGTTCTGGAGGCCGGAAAAGCTACAATCAAGATGCCAGCAGATTCGCTGTCTCGGGAACCCATGCCCCGTTTTGTAGACAGCACCTTCTTCCCGCGGCCTCACCGCAGGCTGGGCCATCTAGTGCCCACGAATCTCTTCGCTAAGAGCACTCGTGCCTCTTACCTAAACCCCAGACCCCACCTTTTGATGCCATCACAGTGGGGTTAGAATTTCAATATGTGGATTTTGGAAAGACACAAGGGCTCAGCCCCTAGCACAGACTTTGGAGACTTGTGCATTCCTGACTGGGCCAGGGCAGGCTGGGAGCATGTGCAGAGGACCTTGGTCACTAATAAATCTCAGATTTTCCTCACTGTCCTCTTTTGCTTTGCAAAAGCCCCTTAGAGATCTCATTTCATCTCCATCACGTGCCTATGGCAAGGCAGGGGCCACTGTCCCCTTTTGTGGCAATGGAAATTGGGGCTTGGAGAGGTTGCCTTAGAGCCATAGGCTGGCCAGCTATAAAGTGACATCTGAGCTCTCAGAAAAGCTGTCTCTGCCACCCTGCAGTCACTTCTAGAATGGTGGCAAGGCCAAAAGAGTGCAGGAATCAGGGCTACCTCCAAGGAAACTAGACAGAGTCCATGCTTGAGTTTAGTCCTGGGGACAGGACCAGGCCATCTACACCCCGAGAAGCTGCTCCCCTGAGGAGGGTGTCCTGCATCCCCCAGGTGGCTGGGCTAATCACCATGAATCCTCCTGTGTATTTCAGCACCTTGCTCCCTGGTCCTACACCATGAAAATCCTGCTCTACGATCTCCTGCTGCTCAGCCTGCTCTCCAGTGTCTTCAGCAGTTGTCCCAGGGACTGTCTCACCTGCCAGAAGGAGCTCAACCCAGCTCCAGACGGCTTCAACCTAGAGGTAGGTCCTCCTCCCTCCTGATCCCAACTGGACCCTGAGCGAGAAACTCCATCCTCTTCTGGGTCTCCTGGCCAGGAGGAAACAGATGTGGACTTGAACTTCCAGCCCTAACAAAGACAAGCTCACCCTGTCTTGTCATTCCCAGTATTAAAAATAATGCTTCTTAGCCAGGTGTGGTGGTACACACCTAGAATCTCAGCAGTCTGGAAGCTGAGGCAGGAGGATCACCAAGTTTGAGCCTCGCCTGGGCAATTTAGCAACTAAGACTGTCTCAAAATAAAAAATAAAGAAGGGTGAGGGTACCGCTCAGTGCAAATGCCCTGGGTTCAATCTCTAATACCACAAAAATAAATACAATAAAAGCATATTTGAAGCCGGGCGTGGTGGCGCATGCCTGTAATCCCAGCACTCGGGAGGCTGAGACAGGAGGATTGTTGTGAGTTCCAGACCAGCCTAAGCTACAAAGTGAGCTTAAGGCCAGCCTGAACTGCATAGTGAGACCCTGTCTCAAAAAGACAAAAAAAAAAAAAAAAAAAAAAAGCATATTTAGCCCCAGCAGTCAAAGAAAGAATCCTACTTCTTCATCTTACTGGAGTGTCCAGGATAATCTTCCCAGATTGTTCCACATCCTTTGAAGTTCTTCCTTTGAATATGGCATCACCTACTTTGTCATTTCCATCTGCTGAACACATACATTACCTTCCAGTTTAGACGCTGCAGATGATCCTACATGTATTCAAGATGTTCTCAGGGCCAGCCAAATAGTTCAGTTGATTAAAGCGCCTGCAAGCAGGCACAAAGGCCAGGGGTTTGATCCCTGGGCCTGCCGTGCTGACCCCACCCCTGGCAGGGAGTGCTGAAACAGCAACTGAGACTGGGCGTGGTGGCATATGCCTGCAATCCCAGCTCTTGGGAGGCTGTAAAAGGGAGAATCACTATGAGTCCAATCTAATAGTGAGATCCTGAACACCCTGTAGACCCTTGCCTAAAATGCAAAAAAAAAGAAGATGTTCTCCTGTGTTTTAAATTTCTAACTTGAGGTGAAAATCCAGGGCTAAATTTTATTCATTAAATAAACTATTGTCTTACCTCCTTCACTTTCAGCCTCGTCAGCCCTCTCCTCTTAAATACACTAGGATTCAATTTTTTACATTGACGTCCTTCAAATTTCTCCCAAGCAGCTACATGGCAAATCCCTGTCTTTCAAACCAACCAAAGCAGCTACCATTCCCTGGAGAGCAGTGTCTGCATTAGCGAGCCACCTCGGGGCCTCCTGGCTCCAGGTAGTGGCGAGCAGCTCACAGTACGTGGGTGCAAGCAAGGCCATCCCAGTCCTCTTCCGGGTCCCTTGCGCTTTCCTCCATGGACCTTCCCTACCCTCATGCCCCCGCAGGAAGCCAGACCTCTCCTGTTTCCCTTGCCTGGTTCCCACTGCTCTTCCTCCCCCCTGCTACTCTCTTCCAGCCTATTTTGGCTGCTGTTCCTTCCTGTACCTCTATACATAAGAAAGACCCTACTTCTATCCTGATGTGGTGGTGTAACCCTGTAATCTTAGCACTCTGGGAGCTTGAGGCAGGAGGGTCATGAGTTCAAAACCAGTTTAGCCAAGACCCTATCTCAAAAGCTAAAAGAAGGGCTGGGGACAGCTCAATGCAAGGACTCCTGGCACAGTCCCCAGTACCACAAAGAAAGAACGAGGACACCTTTCATTTCCCCACTCCACTTCTTCTCCCCAAGACCCCACCCACACATCTCAGCCTTTGCTCTTTCATGATGGTAACTTGCAAAGCTGCACCCCAACCTCCTCTCTCCTGCCCTGGACCCACATTCCCACGTGTTTTCCACAGCTCTCAGGAAATGCCACCTCACTCCTACCCAGCCCTCTGGCCTGTGCCTGACTCTGCTCCAACTTGCACACACTTCAAAGTCCAGATTCACTTTCAGCTGTTAAGACAGCGAAGTTGAACCTGTTAGAGCTTTCAATGACAAACAGCTGGCTTTGTCACAGATGTGTGATAAGGGGCTGGAGATGGGGGCTTTCATCAGCTAAGGCACAAACTTCCAGGCAACCCAACCAGAGGCAGGAAGACAGGAGGGAGTGGCCAAGGTCAGGACCAGTCAAGAGGGGCTGGGGAGGTCCAGGGAAAGGCTGGGTCCCCTACTGCCGGCCAAGGAGGCAGAGCTGCAGCAGAGGTCCACCTGGAAGTGACTGGCGGTGTAGCCTGTGTGCCCAGCCTAGCTACATCCCGAGGCCCTTGACCCTGATAGCTGGTGTGTACAATGTGGCTGAAAACTACCGTGCAGGTTATTACAGTAAAAGACATTGCCACAAGTTCCCCTCACACCTCCCACTTGCTCTGAGCACACTTCTCCCATCATTCCTACCAGTTCCTGCAGCAGTTCTGGAAGCCTTTTCATGAGTGTCTTCAGTTATCTCACAGGGCTGCATCAGTGTCCTGAATCAATTCAAAATGTTAACCCTTCATGGCAATTCTGAAGTCATGCCTGTCAAATTCAGTCAATAAGGTGGACAAGGACACACCCGCATGTAATGCCTTTACAAACCTGCCCTTCCCTTGGAGGACACTCGGGGCAGCATTTGCCATATTTTTATCATACCTCATAAAGATCCCAATGAGGACTTGCAAAACTGCTTCCAAAAGTGGCGAGGATGATTAAACAAGTGTATTGTAAGAGAGGGAGATTCATGGCAATGTGTCTTTTACTGTAGAAAAAAAAAAAACTAATTAAACATTCACCACACATTCAACAATCCACACATGTAGAAGGAAACCTACCACCGCCAGAGTCTTTACAAAATGGCCTTCAAAAGCAATCTTCTCCAGGCCCTCATGAGAGAATGAATAAAGTTCCTTCTGGCTGATGTTCATGAGCTGTCTGGCTTCCAAATCCAAGTCAGTGTGTCCTGGCTGTCCCCAGCACGTGCAGGTCCCTCTCTCTATGCAATGTGTGCATCCTTGGCTGACCAACAGCACAGGGCACAGTGGACAGTGCCCAGGTGGATTCAGTAAGGCCCTAAGATGCCCCGCCTCCTTCTGGGCACACCTGCTGCAGCCAGGGAAGAGACTTGACACTCACCTCTTGCAGAAGCAGTGAAGACTTGGGGCACATTCCCACCTCTCCAGTGCATCTCGGATTTGGGGACAACACGCATAGCTCTACTTCTTTGAAACAAGCAGCAAACAGACCCATGAAGGCTACCATGGCCCAGATGCGTCCTTGCTGTGTTCTCTATTTGGCATTCTTTTCTAAGTGTATTGAAACACTAAGAATGTAAGCAATCACATCGCACTTCTAAACCTGGTAACCTGTGGGCATGACCACTCTGTGAATACGAGGGACTCATTTCTCCCCACCAGAGGACATACCCCTGAGCTACTGCAGGATCCCCTGGGCCCTTAGCTTCACTGAGAATTTTTCTACTTATGCTCCTGATAGATGGTTGGCTTTTTGTTAGACTGTAATTTTGGCTGGCAAATGGCTCACATGCCCCAACCCACTGCAGCACCCTGACCTTTCACCTGATTACGATTCTTTCTCCGTCCATTCAAGTAAGAGAAAGCCAGATTCACCAAGTTATGTTTTAGTAACAAAGAATAAGGAAACCCCAAGAAACAGTCTGGGAAAACACACTTACAACTCAATTAAAATCTGATTGCAAAAGAAAATACTTTCCTCCTTCGTTAAAGGAAACTCTTACAGCCACCGCATTTCTAGCACCCCATTGTGTCAGCCCTAGAATGTTCTAGCTGCACCTCTGGGAGCAGATGGCTTCCAAAGGGCCCTTGGCCATAGGTAGCTTGGCTTTCTTGGCAGGAACTACACCATCACTCAGCGGCTTCCTACTTTTCTCTCCAAAGGGACTGTGTGCCTGTTTCCCACACGGTACCCTTTTCTTTTCTTTCTGATGATCGAACCCATCGTCTAGCACATGCTGGGCAACCACCAGTTGTACCCCTCACCCTAATCTTTGACGCAGACATCCAAATGGCCCTTTGCTCAGCCTCCTCATAAGCTCAACTCTCCAGATCAATTTGGACCCAGTCTGAGACTCCAGATGCTCACACTAGCTCTCAGGCTTAATATAGCAAAGTCATCAGCATGGGCTGTGGAAATGTGTCCAGCTCACTTAACAGGCCATTAACAAATCTCTGCAAAGAGGCTGCTGAGGCCCCCGGATAAGAGCCGAGGCATTAAGCTCAGCTGTCCATCTGGAGCCACACATGCCATTGTGACTTGAGTTCCTCCTGCTTGCCTCAGCCTTCTCCTAAGTGATGAGTTGAGATGATTCGCTTTATTTGCAATTTATCCAACAATGTGTCAAGTCTGGGCACCTACTATAGAGTCTGGTTTGATCATAAAATCTCATGTTCTTGGACTGACACGAAATCTAATTACCATCTGCCTGACCTTAGAAACCCAGGGGTTTGCAGGAGCCCTTGTATCCTCTAGACTTAACTCCTTCACCCATGTGTGTAAGCCAAAGGAACAGAGCACCCCAACAATCATATAGAGCTCCTGCTCCATGACAGTTGGACCTAAATGAACCTCAGCGTATATTCTAGCTCCAAATCCCATGCTTCTACGGTCTGTCTCAGAGGCGTCCACACCTCCCTGCATTCCCATTGACACTGTACACCAGGGTTTCTCAACTTTGCCACCATAGACATATAGGGTTAATTTTTGTTTCCAGAAACTTCTGTGTGCTGAAGGTATTTTCTTAACATCCCTGGTACCTAGCTGGTATTAGCAGATGACTACTGCATGACAACCAAGATACCTCCTTGTACTACAATGCCCATTGTTTAACAAAATGTAATAGAATTTTCTACTATTTACTAGAAGAAATCAAGGCCTACAAGGACTCAAATATAAGGTGGGGTCTAGTAGAATAGCAGTAGGCTTATATTTTGCCATAGAAGTTATTAAAAGCTTCAAATTCACACAGGAGCAAGACAAATTTTGGTGAAACTTGTGAGGGGAAGCTTTCGAGCATGGCTGGATCCCTAAGGGTGGATGGAAGAAACAGAGGGACAGAGTCCCCTCTCAGAGAGGGCAGACTGACGAGGCACAGAGGTTTCAAGGCATGCGGAGAAATCCTCTTTGGCTGAGAGGATGGGAAGGCAGGAAATGGAAATAAGATCCGAGCGGTGGGCTGGCCAGGGATCTGCTCGGTCTGCTTGAATGAGACAGATGTCTTATGGAAAAGACAAGTATCAGGCAGTTTTGAGCAACACGACAGTGATGGTGTGGTTAGGGTACTCCACGGGAAGAGTGCTGTGCCGGGGCCCTAAAGTGGATTGAAAGATAGAGGGAAGAATCAGCTAGGGAGCCACTGGCCCCTAAGAGGTGCTGGGGCAGTTGCCAAGAAGATGGAAAGGAGGGGCCAACCTGTGGGCTGAGGAGGTGGGGTAGTGGGAAGGGGGTGAAGGGATGCCTGGGCTTTATATCTCAGTCCATCAAGAATGGGCACCAGTAGAGAGAGACAGAGCGGCCAAGCAGAAGGGCAAGCTTAGGTGAGGACTGGAGAAAATTCTAGATGGCCTCATTTTATGTGAACCCGGAGTTTGTCAACCTCACCTTGGAGCTCTGGTTTCTTTCCTGGTGAAATTATGGAGCTAAGCTGGGGGTTCTGTTTCTTTCTAACTCTGAAATTCTATGACCCTATTAAACTTCTGCCCAGCATTTGAGAACTACCACTTCCAGAACAGACACAGATAAGAGGAGGTAGCTGCTTCCTCAGCTTGGATATGGAGAGGCCCCTGTTCCTTTTCCCTCCTTGGATTCATCAAGGACCCTGTTCTTTTCCCTTCTTCCTGCCTGTGTCTCTGCAGCTGTGCATCCTCCAGTGTGAGGCGAAGGTGTTCCCCAGCCCTCTCTGGACTCTGTGCAGCAAGGTCATGGCCAGGGGCTCCTGGCAGCTCAGTCCTGCTGACCCCGAACACGTGGTAGCCGCTCTTTACCAGCCAAGAGCCTCAGAAATGCAGCATCTGAAGCGAATGCCCCGTGTCCAGAGCCCATTCCAGGCACAGGAAGAGACAGAGCCAGGCACGGAGGAGGCTGGCGAGGTGGAGCAGAAACAGCTGCAGAAGCGGTTTGGGGGCTTCACAGGGGCCCGGAAGTCAGCCCGGAAGTTGGCCAACCAGAAACGGTTCAGTGAGTTTATGAGGCACTACCTGGTCCTGAGCATGCAGTCCAGCCAGCGCCGACGCACTCTGCACCAGAATGGTAATGTGTAGCCGGAAGGGGAGCCCCTCGCAGCTGCACCACCACTGCAACCCTTGAGTGAGTTGGGGACAAGGAGAGACCTCCCACACACGGCCATCTTAGCCTTTCCCAGGCCCAAACACACAGATACACACACACACACACACACACACACACACACACACACA
>PVKA01022525.1:0-20734 GCA_004027165.1 Ctenomys sociabilis | reverse complement strand
AGTCTGTTAAGATAACTAATTCCTCCATAGCTCTCTGGGAGCTTAGTTACTATGGGGATAGTTAAGTGGACCAATTCTATTATCCAGTTGTCATAGCAACCATTCAGCTCACCTTTCCTTAGAGACTCTCTGAGGACCAATGGCTGGACCTAGTCGTAGCCATTCACAAGGAAGCTGATTACTGTTTACCTTCAAAGGTGCCTTTCCTATCCTCCCTCCCTCTACACCCCAAGAGCACTGCCCTCCCTGGAAATCATACAGAGCCTAGAGTTAGGCTAGCGTGCTTTCTTCCACAAGTGATGTGTCTACCGAGGACCCTGCCAGAGAAAGAGATTCCTTGGGTTAATGGCATCAGTGCTGAACAGGACCTTGAGAATTTGGCCTAATAGTAGCTTTTAGAATCTGGACTAAAAGGTGCACCTTCTTTCCTCACTTTGTGCTTCCTTGCAGAGCACCATTTTTTCCCTTTGTTTCATTTTGTTTGCCTTTGTTTCTCTCTCCTCTCGTTTTTTCTTTTGCTCTTCTCCTGCCCCCAAAAGCATGCTTGTACAAGTACCTATAACGCATATCAGATATGGACAGCAAAGATTTCATTATCCATCATTCAGTCTCAACTCTCCTTAGCCCATCAATGAGTACATGACTTTGGATGGCCCTGGAAACCACCAAAGTGACATCTGCTGAAAATTTAGGAAAAATCCCAGCCAACAAGTCCAAGTACCTTAATCTGCATATGGAACATGGTCATGAGCGGAGTCGCACACTGCTCTTTAAAATGCCTAGAAATTTGGCCCGGTGCAGAGAGCCAGTCATTTCAGCAAGATCACTCCAAACACTGCCCGAGTAGTGTCAGGCCCTGACTCTGACAAAGAAGGGGGAAAACTGGTCTGTCCTTCATCTCTTCAAGCAGTGAAGGTCGCCACAGCATGATCCACCTTCCTTCAGGGTTTATCCATCTAGAGTTTTGGAGTCCAGGCTCCAAGGAGAGGCAGCGCCCAGAGCTCTTGGCTGGAGGGTGTTTGTGCGCACTAAGCCTGCCTCCAAACAGTGACACAAACATCAAACCCTGGGGAGAAAGCTACCATGTTTATTTTAGCAAAATGACTAATTCCAAACTCCTGGGTGAACCTGAACTGTGTATGAAGTCTTCCTATTCCTTTCTAAACCACATCTGTATAGTACCTAACAAATCTTTCAGAAATGGCATAGATTGAAGTTTTTTACATCCTTCTTTAAAGACATTCTTCTTTAAAGTGCCTCTTAAGAGATGCCAAAGCCTGTGTCTAATTCTGAGCCACAACAATTTTCTTTACCAAAACAAAACAAATAATAGTTTCAAATCAGTCCCATTAGCAGGAATCAATTTACTTGGAGGGAAAAAAAACAAAAAACAAAAACAAAAACTATGTGAGCTCCTATCCAGGCAATTGGTTTTTCTGATTTTCTGTCATCCGTCCAACTGCAAGGTACCAAACGTGGCTGGTTACTAGGTTCCGTCTGCTGCACTGCTCAAGATACAGAGCTGGATACCCTGGAAATGCTAGCCAGCTCATTTGGGCGAGATTGATGGCTCTCGTTCTCCTTGAACGAGTGTCTCTCTGGTCCTCTTTTCTGCACAGGCCCAGCTGCCGAGCTCCAGTGCAGACGTGTGTAAGTGAGCCTGTAACACGCACAGTCAGTCACACACACAAATGCTCGGCCTGCCTTCTGCATGATAGATTCCTTCAGCTCCTTTTACCAAAGACTCTCTTGACTCCAGTGACATCCAGTGACAATCTGTACTGAGCAGCCTGCCTCCCATGAAGTGCTGCGTTCCATCGGAAGGCAAGGTGGAGGCAGGTCCTGCTCTGCACAGAACTGGAAAAGAATGCGGCTGGCCTTGATGACCACCTCCCTTTTCCTGCCCTGTACTGTCATCCCCTTTCCTGCTGCCTCAAGCCTTGATCCCTCTAGACTATGCAGAAAATGAGCAAAGTCACCATGGGTAGGTATTAGTGACTGTAAAGAGCACTTGTTCTCTAAGAAAACCATAAATAAGGACACAGCAGGGATTCCGAACACCAGGGACAACAGACCTGTTTCCAGGTAGGAGGCCAATCACTGTACCCTTCAAGCCACAGTCCATTGACTTCACCTTCATCCTCTCGGTCCTGCCACAGAAGCAGATCTGACGGGCAGGCAGGTGCTAAGGAACCCCTCGGCTGCCTAGGAACATGTTTCTTTTTTTTTTTTTTTTTTTTTTTTTTCTTTTTGAGACAGGGTCTCACTATGCAGTTCAGGCTGGCCTTAAGCTCACTTTGTATAGCTCAGGCTGGTCTCGAACTCACAACAATCCTCCTGCCTCAGCCTCCCGAGTGCTGGGATTACAGGCATGCACCACCACGCCCGGCTGGAACATCTTTCTTGAGTTGCTAGGTTTCCCTCACTTGGGAGGAAAGGGAGGGTCAGAAAAGGCATCAGATTTGCATTGAATCATTTCTGTCTCCCCAGGCCTCCTGGTGATCCCCAAAACAGCATGTGTCCAGCCCCAGACCTGCCGCCTGGGACTCAGGATTCCTTCCTCCCCAAGGCACTGAGCCTGCAGGCCCTGCGGCCACGGCCTCGGGCACCTCCCGTGCGGCTGTCTCCCTCACCTGGCATGATCCCAACCCTGTTGCTACTTCAGAGTGTATTTTTGTAATTCCTCCAGCTAACATTTTAATGCCCCCATCTTTCCTTGTCACCCACCTCTTCTCTCTAGGGGGCCGGGTGAAAGGAGAATGAAATCAAGCCTGGGGTTTCAACCCGTCACTGCCATAACTTGTTTGTAAAAGAGCTGTTCTTTTTGACCGATTGTTTGAAACAACTATTTCCCCATTAAACTTCTACTGAGCAAATGGTTAATAAACTGGTTTGCGGTTTCTAAGTGGTGTGACCAAGAAGCACAGCCTGCAGACTGTGTCGGAGCTGTCCCCTAGGGAGGTAGAGGCAGAAAGTTCTGTGTCCTGGGGGGTAGGGGAGGTGGGGCCAACTGTGTGAGCATAAGGAGCTCAAGGGGGTCAAGCACCTTGAGGCGGAAGTCACTTCACTCAGCTGGGTTTGACTTGGGCCAGGGCATAAAGGTGAAGCAGCTGGGCCCAGACTCTGGGGGTGGCCAGGTGCTTGGCCCACCTTCAGGCCCTGGTGAAGTGGATATTTGCCCTCTAGCAGCCCCTAGTGACACAAATCTATTTTTTATCTCTGAAACATTTTAAGGTGTGTGGCTATGACAGCCTAGCCAGGAAACTCAGAGAACCCACACAGCGTTGCTGAGGAGTTAAACATCTACCAAAGCGGACAGGGGATGAGTTCCAGCACTCCCATGTGCACCAAAACCCAACAGTGTCCAAATCCTTCACATAAAATGTGCGTTTGCATATACCCTCCACACACCCTCCCGTACACTTACATCATCCCTGCTGACAATGCCCAACACCATGGAAACGCCATGTGCACCAGTTTTAGGCTGTGCTGTTCAGGGTGCTTGATCAGTTTGGGTGCCGTTTTAAAAAATATTTTCACAGTAAAGTTGATAAATTTATAGAAGCAGAAGCCACAAATACAACCAGCTGTACTCCCGATGGTCTTAAGTGTATTCAGCTTTCAGTTCTACCACTGGCAAGTCCAAGATAACAGGGTCCAGTGTCCTTGCTGTGTCCTCCTGAAGTGCAAGGCAAGCAGGACTAAAGGGGAAGCCAAATCATCCTCTTACTAGAGGCCGGTGTTCTGCGTAACTAACCTACTCCTGCCATGACAGGCTGTGTAAGGCAGAGTGCTGGGGTCAGCATCTCTTAAGGACCATGTCTCCCAGGATCCCTCATTAGCGATTCAGTGGCCAACCAAGGCAAAGAACTTGCAGGGCAGCAAGGGATGCTGGGAGCTCTGCAAGGGAGCTGGGGAGGCCAAAAGAGCACAGAAGTTACTCACACACGAAAGAACTGCAGCCATTCACAAACCCTAGGAGCTGAGGGGCTCAGCACCCCCCCCTTTCAAGCTCCAATGTGGTATCACCAAGTTGCCAGACCCCACCAGGAACTAAGGAGTTAGGAGGTCCATGAATTCATCCAGAAGGGCAATCCACCACAGCTGCAAATGGAGAATGCCAGCTGACTGACTTGGGGAAGCTTTGGCAAATGATAGGCAAGCAGGTTGGTTCTAGATGGGACTTCCCTGGGTGAGAGAGGAAGAAGGGAGAGGAAAGGATAGAGAGAAGGGGGAAGACACTGAGCTTCTCAAACAGCCACGATGAGCTTGCTGCATCTTCTGAGTCAGCCCCCTTCCTCTCCAGCAATGGCAGGAGTCCCCAGACCCTGCTCGCAGAGCCATCTCTAGTCCCAAAAGCAATGCAGAGACTCGCTGGAGCCTTTCTCCAGCTCCCATGTCTCCTGCAGACTCCCAGCTTACCTGAGAACAGGACCATCAGCTCTCCCACCCACCCGCCACACCCACAGCCTTCTCCCAAGGACAGCACACCCTCTTCTTTTACACAGACTCAAACACATGTCCACAACTGCCTCCAGCCTTGTTTCTTCAACGTGGTCTTGGAATCTCCAGGTGCTACATTCGGTTTTCCTGCAAGTTTGGCAACTGGAGTTGTAGACACCAGCCCCCAGGTGGGACCCCCAGGTGGGACCCCCAGGTGGGATGCAGCTTCCCACTCGGTGCACCCAGGCCACTGCCAGGTGTTGGATGCTGAAGTGCATGGGATCCACGTTCAGGCCCATCTCTCTATAAAGAGGGCCCTGGCATGGAGATGTGTGGAGGTCCTCAAAGGCTCGAGTGGTGTTGGGGGCATGGACTCAAGAGTGCAGGGGGAAATGGGACCTAGTGAGAGGGCCTGAAGGCACGGGAGGTGCTCCCTGAGAGGGGAGGAAAGGACTCCAGCCCCTCCAGCTGGTCACTGCATTTGCTCTCTCCCTCCCAGGACAGCCATCTGCCATGCAGTGCCCCAGCCAAGAGGCCCGGACTGTGCCATGCTGTTTGCTAAATGCACCTTTTTTCTTTATAAAGCTAGCCTGTCTCAGGTATTTTGTTATAAAACAAAATTCTAATGCTGTGACTTTTCTCCAGAAGATGCTGCCCTTTGTCAACAGAAGTAACAGAAAATAGTCACTGCCTCCTTCACAATCCTGGTGGCATTTCTCTCCCGGCTTACAGCCGTGGGCAAGCTTTTCAACCTCAGTGCCTCACTCTGGCCTGTAAGTAGGGGCAGTAGTGACTCCCTCCGAGAGTCACTGCATTGGAAACCCACGAAAGCCCAAGGCTTCGAGTATAATGTGCGACCCTCGGCTTAGCACCAAGAACCACGAGCATTTTATTCACTGCAAGAACAGGGGAGAAGAGGGAAAGCACACATTAAGCCAGACAACGTACCACTTTATTCCTTATAAAATATATTTCATATTGTTGGTGTAAAAACATTACATTTCACATTTTTAAAAAAATTTTTAACAGTAAAAATAATACTTGGAAGATGGGCTGAAGGGAAAGAAAAAAAGCCAATAAGACAAATTTACAGGTGGGATTTTGCTGGGTTTTTTTTTTTTTGTTTTTTTTTTTTTTGCCCCTACTAAAGTTACAACCTGGATGACCAGAAAGTAACAGGACAGATTTTTCTTCCAACAAATCAGAATTTACACACTCAAATTAATATTGTCCTCCAAGGCATTGCACGCACTGTGACAACATGGCCCTGGCTCCCCACACTCTGACGTCACCAAACTGCTTGCAGAGCCGGCTTATAATTCACATTAAGTCCAAGCTAAGTTTCGCTCTGTACCTGACCCTCCCCCGCCCTCGGAAATGATTCTGTGTTCCACATGGTGTAGACTTTGCCTCGGCCACTAGCCTCCACTCTGACGCGAGCCCCAGGAAATACATGGGCATCCCCGGACCAGCAATTCCCAGAGATAGATGCCCTGCAGATGGGTCATGGCACACCTGTGGCATCACCTTCTGGGGGTGGAGGGTGGGAGTAGAGACGCTGAGCATGATCACTGGGTCAGCCACAGCCACCCCAGCTCTGGGAAGGAACCACTGGGCAGTCACACCTAGGACGGACCCGTGTTGGGGGCCCACACAGCCGCCACCAGACAGAAGCCACTGCCACTGAAAAGGGGGACAGAATGATACAGACACTAAAAACCAGACAGAAACCAAATGACAGGAACAAAACCCTCTCCACTGTTTAAGTGTCCCACCAATTCCTTCTTTCTCACTTCCTTTTACGTCCTGTGCACCACCGGCGGGAGGAGTCTGCCTTGGGTGAAGAAAAGTCCTTTCATCAGCCACACCTTCAAGAGTGGGCTGTTGTGGCCAGGAAGACCCTGCGAGGAAGGGTCCCAGTGTCAGGAGATCCGGACAGGAGCTGCGCCAGCAGTGGGCCAAAGGGAGAAGCCACGTAATTCTCCACAAAGGGACAGAAGAGAAGCTGTGGGCCACCTCACTGGTGGCTTCAGGCTTCACCAAGACGCAGACATCCACACTTATTTTTCCCAACTTATAGAACTAGATTCCTACCAAAGATGCTCGTGTGTAAGCAAGCGCTTCCATCCATCTGCACCAGCCAGGCCCCCACACTACGGCCTGCACACCACCGCCCGATGCTGAAGGTGCAGGTTTCCAGCACACGCATTATTTCCTATGTGGCGTCATGTTTAGTGACATCAGCCCTGCAGGCCAGGTCTTTTGTCCTGGGACCAAGACAACAGTCCAGATAACAACCGAAGGAGGACACTACTGCTCAGTCCCAGGGATGTGACTTGGGGATACAGTGAGCCCAGGGGTGGTCATGGCGAGGCTCTGAGGCTCCCCAGCCACTCAGTCCTTAGTCAACCCTGGCTGGCAAGGACTAAGCTCCCCAGCTCTCCCTCCGTGGTGAGAACAGCTCTGCACAGTAACCCTAATGCCGCCTATTCCCCC
The DNA here is from genome assembly GCA_004027165.1 of Ctenomys sociabilis. Classification (NCBI taxonomy): domain Eukaryota; kingdom Metazoa; phylum Chordata; class Mammalia; order Rodentia; family Ctenomyidae; genus Ctenomys; species Ctenomys sociabilis. The sequence goes on along the minus strand of PVKA01022525.1, from coordinate 13,795 downwards.
CAATGCCTGGGTCTTCCCAACACCAAAGGCCAAAACGTCAACAGCTAGTACTCAACTCCACACCACCCGCCCTTGAGGTCCTCAGACCAAGAGCTCATGCCCAAAGGGCTCTATCTTCCCTACCCTACTTTCTGCAGGAAGAAAAAAATGGAGAAAATCCGTGGCGTCATGTTTAGTGACATCAGCCCTGGTGGCCAGGTCTTTTGTCCTGGGACCAAGACAACAGTCCAGATAACAACTGAAGTTGTTATCTTGGGTAGCCCCACATGAAAGGTCTCAGAACACACCAGGCAAAAGGACAAAGGGTTCTGGCCCTTCCTCTTCCCAGAGAAGAGACCTCAGGAAGGGTCCCTCTGGGAAGGGCACCCTCTCGCTGGACCCCAAAACCCTCTCAGCCTTCCTCCAGGAGATAAGGGACCCTCAAGGCCGTGCTGAATGGCCACATCTCCAAAAGCAAATTCTTAGCAGCCTTTGGCTCAGCTCCCTGGTAGCAGCCTTCACAAATCTCTGAGTCTTGAGAAGAAGCCATAGAATAGGCCACTGTCAGCACAGGAAGGTTTTCCTTTTCCTTCCGGAAGCTGCTCAGATGGGGCAGCTTCCAAAGGAGGGGCCTCCCCTAGTGGCAAGGCCTCTCAGTGGCAGGCGAGACACCAGCTGTCCCCAACCCACCTGAAGTCCTCCCTCTTTCGAGAAGCTGCGTTTTTCTTTATTTTTCTTTTTTAAGAAATTCATCTTGCTCATAATTCTTTCTGGAAGTTTAGAAAGCAAATGATTTGCCAACTCAGCAGGAAACAGGACTCGTGTGCAATTGCTATCCCCTCTTTGAGACAGACAAACTCATCCCTCCAGCCAGGAGAGGTGGGCCAAGGACAGGAGAGGGAAGGGGAGGAATTCTTTGGTCTCTGGTTCGCTGCAGAATACCCTTGGTCAGTTTTGGCTCACTCCTATTTTAGGGGGAAGAAAATTCATTTTTTTAAAAAAATAAAATGTTCCCCCAATGGGGAAAAGTGTTTTAAGCATTACATCTCTGCTGAATGGACTGGCACTCCACGCCTGCACGCGCACTTGCCCGGCTCCGCTGTGGCGGGCGCCTCGCTGCACTCCCGACCCTGCCGTCACTGGGCGGGCGGCACTGGCCGGGCGCGGCTCAGTCCAGGAAGCGCTGGCACGCCTTCTTCCACCGGCAGGCAGTGCACCACTGGTCCCGGTGCTCGATGCCGTACACCTTGCGGCATTTCTTGGCCTCGCCGCGGGCTTTCCTGCCACGTGACGGGAAGGAGGGCAGAGTCACATACTCGCGGTCACACACAGGCAGGGTGAGCAAGCAAGGGGCGAAAGGAGGCTCCTACTGGATGTGCACGGGGCCTGACCCCAGGGGCCTGACACAGCCCCCGTGTCCTCCACCCAGGGTGTCCTTGGGAACTGACCCTGGCAATTATCCTGGGGTACATTCAAGGTTCATAATGACCAGTGGACATGGGACCCAGAGACAGTGCCCCCAGACCTCGTACCTGGTGCTGCTCTGGGCCCGAGGCGGAGAGGTGACAATCAGGTGAGATTTCACGGCAGGTGGTGGCTGCTGCGGCTCACTGAAGCTGAGCGAGCGGCTCCGGACCTGAGCGCGAGGGGCACAGCCATGAGCACAGGCCAGCGTAGGCATCCTCCAAGACAGCTGCCCAGAGTCCAGCACACTGAGGTGCCAGTCCCCACGGTCATGCAGCCTGCCTGCCGAGGCGCCTCTCCTGTCCTGCACTTCATCCTCTCCAGCAGCCCCTCGCTCTCTCTTTCCCTCTCCTCTGAGCACTGGGCTCTAACAGCCACCCAGGAACACACAGGGCTGAGCCAGGAGATGATTGCAGCGGAAAGTCACTTGCCTTGGACCCCTTCCATGAGCACCCCACTTCCCGCTCAGACATGGCTGGTGATGTGAGGATAGGGCCATGCAGGGCTCTGCGCTATGTCCAGGCCCAGAGGCCTGGCGACAGCACCATCTGCATACCCAGGACAGGCCCTCCAGCCTCAGATGTGTGTGGAGCCCCAGGTCCCATGTGTGGAATGGCACACTCACCGGGGAGAGGGGCGAGGCAGTGGCGGGGGCGGCAGCCCAGCTGATGCTGGTATAAATGTGAGGGGACACAGGGATCTGGAGGGACGGCAGAGCCTGTGGAGGCAAGAGCACATCAGTCAGGTTCCCGTTCAGGAAGGACCGTCTGCCCGGGGCCCTGTAATCTCACGTCCCACGGGGAACGCCCAGCTGTAGCTGAGTGGGATGACCAGAAGGTACAGGGACACGACAGGGCTATCCCCCAGGAGCAACCGCACAGCACCCAGCTCTTCCAAGACACCTTCTCCACCCACCTCACTTTTGACCCTCCCTATAATTGATCCTTGTAGCACGATGGCTTCTGGGTGCCACCACCCACCAGGGGCACGCCACACACAGCTACCAAAAGCAGCTCCAACACCCGAGTAGTGTGGCACCACTGAAACGCAGCACTGCATCGCCAGCCAGCGGTTCTTGGGTACCCCACCAGGTCTATCTGTAAAATCACAGCCACATCATGTGGGCCATCAGGGTCAGCTAGGGCTGGACAGGGGCCAAACCGTGAAATGACAAAGTGGCCACTGATTCCTGTGAGGACGCAACCCAGCCACTCCGGAACATCTTCTGCTTGAAAACACTACTTAATTCCTAGCTTGCATCTGGCCCAGAGTCAGAAAACCACAATCAAGTGCTAGGCACAAAAAGGCTTTAAAATCAGTGCCCAGAAAGCTTCTTCACATGTACCCACTGCATGAAATGAAGACCACCCCAGGACACTTCCCTAAACACGCTAAGCATGAGTGTGGTCTCGCCTACACCCACAGTGCTTCTTGCACCTCCATAAGGCAGTACTTGCCTTACAATAATCATAGCTATATACTCACGTCTCTCTCTAGCCATACCACGTACTCTGCAAGGGCAGGGGCTGGGTTATTCTACACGTACCTTACTTGGCCCAACATGGGACACACAGCTGGTATTCAAAACTAGACTGAACACTTGCAGGAACTAAGACTAGCCTTGGGAAGCCCAACTGCACCACTTCACTGCTTTTATTTATCTATTTTTCTTTATTTAACTGAGAACTAGACCCAGGAATTCTCCTGGAGGTCCATCCCCAGCCCTTTTAAACTTGCCTGGGCTGGCCTAGAACTTGCGATCCTCCTGTCTCTGCCTGGCAGTACTGGGATTATTACCCTGCACCAGCATGCCAGCAATGGGACGGTTCCCCACCCAACTCCATCTACTCTATTACTTAGGGACCCAGCTAGACTGCTCAGAGCCATTCAAGACAGCTACGAAGGCAGCACTCCCGGGATTCTCACAGATGCCACATGGGCTTCAGCTTTCTTTTCCTTCCTTGTCAAGGTAAGGTCAGCACTTTGGCCAAAGCTCAGCTGCCAGCTGCTCAGGGACCAGTTAAGCCAAAGCGAGGCCTGCAGTGCCCACAGTCTTTACCTGGTATGCGTGGTCGGCCTGGATATGCCAAAAGGAGCTGGGTGCTGACTTGCTGAGCGCAGCCGAGGGCAGGGAAGGCTCCAGGCCAGGGTGTTTAGGGCCAGAGCACTGGGCTTTGGGCGGAGGCAGAGGGGCAGCAGCGAGGGACGGGCTGGTCACCCGGGCGGCAGGGGCTGGCTCGGTAATGGGAATCGTAGGGACAGAGGGGCCAGCTGCGGCCACAGCAGGGTCCTCCTTCATCTGCATCTCTGTGTAGTAGAAATCCTCTTCCCGCTTGAACTGGTCGGAGTCCACAGAGTCCCTAAGTGAGAGAGAGGCAGCCAGCATCAGAGCCTCCATTCAGAGCCCGTGGAAACCATGGTGTGAAAGAGAAGCAATGGCCGAGGATCACCCAGCAAGTCACACTGGTACCCCAAAGGCCCAGCAGCCTCGCTTCCCTCAGTGTCTGAGGGACGCTGGCACACCAGCAGGAACTGTTTCCTAGCACAGAGGCCTGACCCTTCTGAACACCAGCTTTGACCCCTGTCCCCAGCCCCCCGGGCCCCTTCTCCATCCCAGGGCTGTGAGCCCCTTCCTTCCTGCCACAGCAGTCAGTCATCAGCCAGTTCCGCACAGATCCAGCCCTGGCCCCAACATCGGTGCCCATGCAGCCTGGATGCCCAGTGAGAATGGAAGTCACAGTTCTACATGTGGGCCACGGGGCTGCCCCAGAAATCAGCCCAGACTTCTACTTCCACTCACAGCTAAACATCTCACTTCCTCCCTGGGCTACAACCATTCTCACCCACCCCAGGGACCTTGCAGAGCAGCTGTCAGGGCTGGGCGCATGCTCCACACGCCACAGTGCTGCCAGGCTGGGAGGAGCTGGTACAGGAGTACCCCCAGGGCGCCTGGGAAGCAGCCCTGAGCTCCAGACCTACCCCAGGTGCAGGGCTTTGACGTGTCGCTTGATGCCCACAATGGAGCGCAGAACTTTGCCACAGCTGGGCCATAGGCACTTGTACACGACCTTCACGGAGTTCTAGGGGAAAGAGGAGTCCAGTCACTGGAGTGTGTCCTGCTCCCCGCTCTGGGTGGGGACTTCTGCTGGCTGCTGTCCTCTGAATCAACAGCAGGCACCAGGCTAAGGTTCCTGGGGAGCAGAGACTGGCAACCAGGGGTCTCTGGAGGCGGCCCTGGTAGCCACAGCAGTGTGTGGTTGTTAGGGTTTGTGTGTAGATGTCTCCCCAAAGCCTCAAGCAGCCAATGGGCAGCTTCTGGACTGATTATTGTGGGTGTGGACGCTGCACCTGCCAGGGGCAAGTAATCTGCATTACAATGTAAGGAGGGGTGGCCACTCCCCCTTGGCTCTCTACTCTCTGCCAGCACTATGAATGGATGTTCCCCGCCCAGCCTTGAAGGAGCCAGCCGAGAATGGACTAAAACCTCCAGTAACTGTGAGCTAAATCAATCTCTCCTTCCCTAATTTTGAGTGTTAGGTATTTGTCTCAGCAACGACAGAAGAGTAACTGAGACAGTGGTGCTGTGGCCAGGACCCCACCTCTGCTTCTCAGGCACAGGCCTGTGCAAGAGCGTAGAGAAGGCTGGGGAGATGGCTCAGTGGAGTACGCGCTTCCCTGGCAAGCGCAAGGGCCTGAGTTCAATCCCTGGTTCCACCAAAAAAAAAAAGAGTGTAGGGAAGAAGGTGAGCCCTATCTCACAACATAAATCACACACCTTCCTTTTGCGTGGAGCAGGTTCATCCAATAGGAAAGGATCGGAGTCAGTCTCAAAGCCATGGTCAGTGTGGGGAGAACCAAAGGCGTCGCCCAAATACTTGGGGCTGGCCTGGGGGTGCGGGGGCGAGGGCGTGGAGACGCCGCTGCTGCCGCTCCAGTGGCCACTGGTGGTGCTGCTGCCACTGTCAGACACATCCCCACTCTCCTTCCAGGGGTCGATGCAAGCCACTCGGGAAGCTGGCAACAGAGAGAAGACAGAGGTCACACACAGGCTTGTCCCCAGGTGACAGAGCCCACCAGAGCCACATCAGAGGCACGTGGCAATAGCACCTCGTGAAGGCCCAAAAGATGGGCACCTGGTGAAGGTCTGCATCTTACTGCGAATGTTAAAAAGTCAGGGGCTGGGCAGGATTGCGCCCATCAGTCATCCCAGCACTCCGGGAGGCTGAAGCCGGAGAATTGAAAGTTCAAGCCCAGCCTAGGTAATTAGCAACTTTCTGGGACCCTGTCTCAAAAAAAGGGAATAGGGATGGGACATAGCTTCACTCGAAGGCCCTGAGCTAAACCCTGAGTACCAAGAAGAAAAACTGAGGAGCCTGTCTTGGGAGCTGGGGGTGGGTGAGACACTTCCCAGGGCTGGTGGAGGCCAGGCAGTCACAGGGAACAGCAGTGTGGCGGCCACCCCAGACAGACTGTGGGCTTTTCAGGCGTTTGGTTAAGCTCTGAACCCCAGGCCCTACTCATGCTACGCAAGTGCTTCAAGGTTGTCTTTACTGGCGCTCAGAACAAGGTAGCCACTCAGGGCGGAACTCAAGAACCACCCAACAGGCCCATGAAATCCACTCAGGAAGACCACGAGGGACAGCACAGCAGGGAACACAGCCACCCAGCATGCTCAGGCCCCTGGGGGCAAAAGGCACGTCCACCAGCAGAGATCCCTGGGAGTACAGCGGCTCTGTCACAAGGCAACCGCTTCCAAGGACAGGTACACCGAAGCAAGACAGAAAACCACTGCAGCAGCCAGCACTGTAGATTAACCTGAAAGTCCCTAGGATGCAGGAGACAGGTGATAATAAGTTCTTCTGGGGCACAAATAGCAGCCAACGAGCCTAGATCCTGAGAGTGGAGAGTGTGCAAGCAAGCCTTTCGGAGGTGTTTAGGTATACACATGCACACACCCAACACAAGTGTGAGCGCTGTGCCACCCTAACAACACACAGGCCAGAGGGAGCGGGTGGCTTCTATGCAGACGGCATTCATGACTACAGCAGGACTATTTGTGGCAATGTCTCGCTATGTAGCCCAGGCTGGCTTCAAACCCAGGGTGATCCTCCTGCCTCAGCGTCCCTACTGCTGGGATTACAGGTGTGAACCACCATCTACAGAACACTTCAAATGATTAGCTGCCAAGAAAGCCTTGTTTCCACTGACTTCTATCACAAAAACAGAAATGTAAAAGCTTTAACTCATTAACAAGGGACTGAAGGTGTACGTCACAGTCACGTACACCTGCAATCCCAGCCACTCAGAAGGCTGAGGTAGGAGAACTGCAGGTGTAAGCTCAGCCTGGGCAGCTTAGTGACACCCAGGTTCAAAGGGACCTCGCGCAGGAGTAGAGTTCCCCTGGGTTCAAGGCACGGTACGAAAGGAGGGGTGGGAGGCCCCATGGCAAACCACAAGAGGCACACGGGTTGGGATGCACGCCTGTGTGCGCACACACTCATTATGAGGGCTGGAGTCACTCATTTTCTCTTCTGAGTCTGCTGACCCAACCTCACAGATTCTTTTTAACTGGCAGAACTACCAGAGAATTTAGACTACTCTCTTCCGGGTCTTCTTGAGCTGGGAGTGAGCAAGTGTGCACAGATAAGCCACGCAATACTACACTTCACCACTAGGTGTCCTCAGAGCACAGGCTTTCAGGCTTCTCTCCCTGTCTGTCCAGGGAGATTACTTTTAGGGGACACTCGTAAAGGCCACTTTCCTCCTGATCTAATTCCATATTCTCCTGCAATTCATTCAGCCCACACAGAGGAAAAAGTTTTTCCCTGGGAGTAAAACGGGTCAGCTAGCCCTGTAAGAAATTTCCAAAACCGCATCAGGACGCCCAGCAATCCTTCTTGCTCTGTGAGCACCTCAGTGGTTGCCAATAGAATTTCTATTTTAAGACACGTGAAGCCACAGCCTTGGTTTTATCATGCAGTGGCATCTGAGGGCTCTGCTGAGCGGGTATAGGCCCCACAAGAGGATGAGGCTGAATCAGGCCCTTGGAACAGGTGTGAATTTTCTGAGGCCTCTAGGGGACCCCTTAGCATATTTCTACCTCAGAGAACTAAATATTCCTCTTGTCACCACCTTGTTCAGACTCCCAAAGTGCCACCCCTGCCCAGGGACCAGTTAGCTCAGTGTTGAGCCTAAGCATCTCCAGTCACCCGGGGAAACTGAGGCACAGGGCAGAAGCTCTGCCTCGATGTCACTGCAGGAGACTCCAAAAGTCCCACTGCCACCCTGACTTTGCATCAGCTGCAAAGCAGAGGGGGTCAGGCCGGCTTGCTCACCAGAGAAGTGGGCTTCGGGCCCTGGAGGGCTCTGCACAACCGGGCTGCAGGACAGGGAGGTCAGCACCATCGCGGCCATCATCTCGTCCATCTCCACTGCATCAGACTTCCTGGATTCAAACAGGAGGAGAGAGCTGACTTCCTTCCTGGGCTGGCCAGTCAGGCAGCCTCCGAAGGCACCCACCCTGGCTATTTTCCTGGGGTCATCCTACATTTTCACCCCATGCCCCAGAATCCCGGTCGATGTGCCCAGGTAAAGGAGGAAGCCAAGCCGAAGGGCCCGCCTCCTCCCACATGAACGTGTGCCTGGGGTTTACTATCCCAGGCAGTGCAGCGGGAGCACAGGGGTCCCCCACATACGCCAGGCTGGTGCCCCAAGCAGCCCTCTCCCAACTTCCGCTTCCAACTCTGCAGCTTAAAATGGAACGTTTTATTTGGGGGAGGGGAGAGGAGCCAAAACAATAAATAGGAAGAAAAGATGCCCAAAAGACATCAAAACACTCCAATCAGCCCCTTGCCTTTTCTCGTGTTTATTAGTACACAGCTCCTACACGTGATTACATTCACTGTGTACACAATGCACCTTCCCCGCGCCCCTCTCGTCTCTAGGTCCCCTTCCGTACCGCAAAGGATCTGCCTCCCTCTTTCCTACCATCTACCTTTTATTTTGCTCCTTCGATTATTTACACTTTGGGTTTCTCATATAAGAGACACCGTGTGATATTTAAGCCCCCGCATCTTATTTATTTCACCCAACCTTACAGTCTCAAGCTGCATCCATTTCTCAATAAATAACCTCCTTTTCCTGTCTTACTCGGAAATTTAAGAGGAAATAATAACACTAATGACATTCTTCCTCTTCTCCCCCCAGGTACCTACAGCATTCTGTTAGCTGCTAAATGTCAACAGAGCCTACTACAGCAGCCTCCAAGCAAATAGGCCACACACTAAATCTCCCTGCATAAATCTCAATGTTTTACACTGTGGCATTCTATAAAATTTATGTGGTTATTTTTTTAAATCCATATGCAGCTATATTGTTTAGAAGCAAAATTAGATCCATCTGTAAGTTAATGCTAAAGCATTAGGAAAAGTTAGTCTGAGATAAACTTCTAGATGTCTTTTTTTTTTTTTTTTTTTAAGAAAAAGGCCTTCCTCAGTAGAATAAGCATTTCCGTGATAAGCACAAGGATCTGAGTTCAATCCCCAGTTCTGTCAAGAAAAAAAAGGAAAAGAAAGGGGCCTTCTCTTTTTTTTTAACTGCTGCACAGTTCGGACTCATTAGTAATCCTCCTGGCTCAGCCTTCCCAGCCCTGGGATTACAGGTGTGGGCCACCACAATTTACCCAGGTTCCAGGGCCAGCATGTTGTGCTACCGGGGATTGAACTCAGGATCTTGCACTTGCCAGGCAGGTATTAGACCAAGGAGCTATCACCCTGCCCCCAGAAAGGCCTTCTTTAAAGCTACCTCTGGGGAATTAGCTACTTCTGCCACAGGACACCATCTCCTCGTGTCTAGGTACAAAAGGGTGTTTCGCAGCATGGCTGGCCTATTTGGAGGGACCATGCTAACTCACTTTTGTTTTTACAATCCAGACTACTGAGCTACGCAACTGGGTGTGCAGAAGTTAAGCCATGACCACCAGCATATTAAACAGTTGACCTTTGAATATTCATTTGCATATAATAGAAAGCAATTTCTTGGCAGGCAGCCCACTGAACACACAATCACAAATAAGAAAATACTGCATCAGGCTCAGTGTGGCTGGTGCACATGTGTACCACCCCACGGGAAGCTGAGGCAGGAGGATGGCCATGAGCTCAGGGCTAGCCTGGGCTACCTAGCATGACACTGGCTGAAAAACGAAACCAAAACACTGAGTCTATTTCACCAGCACTGGCACCTACAGACACACAGAGGAGGGACTGCCTGTCTTGTGTGTAACACAATTCTGGCCAGCAGATTTTCTTTTCAAATTTGAAAAGACCAACAGACACACAGAAGCTAGACTATATATATATTCTCAGAGAAAAGTCATATCATAAACTCTACAGCAGGTGTGCCAGCACACACTTGGATCTCAGCTAACCAGGAGGCTGAGGTGGGAGACCAGGAGCTGGAAGCCAACCTAGGCTATGCAGCGACACTCCATCTCAAAGAACAGAATATAATTCTAAAGCAAGTCACCCACTCCTCCTTCACCTCCAAGGGTTCGGAGTATCTAAGCCGGGTCAGCACTCTGAGCAGCTGCCTAGGGCTGTCCGGTTTTTTATCTATAAGTGGTTTTACATTTCTAATGTTTTTTCTTTTTTAAGAACCCAAAGAAGAATGTTATTTCTTGACAATAAATTACATAAATTACACTGAAGTTTTGCGATCCTTCAATGCTGTTGGGCTGGCGTAGTCTTGGCCCCTGACTTACGCCTCTGCTCCGTACCCCACCTTCCCACTGTCCTGGCAATGAAGCCCTAAGAGCCACGTTGCTGCCACCCGGCACAGCCCACAGCCCACCCTCACTGCTGCGCACCTCTTGGGGACGTCGATGTTCCTGGAGACCGGTCTGTAGGCCAGGGCCTGGGCCGTCCCGCGCTCCGGGGACACTGCCTGGGGCACCAGGCCCTGCAGTTCCGCCAGCCACACCTCCTCTGCCTTGCAGCAGATCTGCAGCTTCTGGTCCAGCAGCCACACAGTCACCTTGTCCTCAGTCCAGCTGTGCTGCTCCACCAGGCCCATGCACTCCCGGCCCCCATACCACACGCAGACCTGGAGGGGGCACAGCAGCCTGGGGTCACTCCTTGGCAGACGTCACCCCAAGTCCTGAGTGTGTATTTGTCATGCGATCCCCATGGGTCCCCAGTGCAATAGCTTTAGCAGGTGAAGGACTCCATGCTCAGGAGCATGTTTCTTATCCCAAGAGCATAGCATAAGAGGTAGGAGGTTCAGCTATTCTGAAAGCAGAGGCTCTCCCCTGGGGCCAGCGCCACACTCGTGGACTCTTGGACCTCGCAGCTATACCCACTGTGACCCATTAAATTACTGCTATGGTTTATGTCTAGATGCCCCCACCCCCAAAGCCTCATGCGGTCACCAGTGAGCCTCTAGGGTCTGTGACTGACTCCTGATCCAGCGCCGGGACTGTGGGTGCGAGAGCTGCACCCGCCCTGGCAGGCAGCCAGCACTCCAGCGAGAGGGAAAGAGGCTTGCTCGCTGCCCCTCCTCCCCCTTTTGCTACTGCTGCTTCTGCTGTTTTGCCCTGAAGAGCTGCCCTCTGCCCTCTGCCACTCTGGCTTGGAGTCAGAGAGTTAAGGAATGAAACCTCCACAAACTGTGAGCTAAATAAACTAAACCTTTCCTTGCTTAATTTTCAGTGTCAGGTGTTTTGACAAGAAAAGCAGCCAACACAGTTACCCAGGCAGGAACATTCTCCTATAGCAGCCGCCAACAGACCAGGACAGACTGGACGAGCCACGCTGGGCCAGCTCTGCCCCAAATAGGGCCCTGTGAACTCTGCACTGGGAGACGATGGCCCTGCCTGCAGCCACGACTCCCTGGAACCTGTGTGCCCATTTTCCCTCCTCGCCCAGCCTAGCTTTTAAGTCCTGCGCACTGGCGGTGCCCAGTTTGTAACCACAGCTTCTCACACCCTGCATTCTACCTCCAGAGACTGAATCTCCGCAGAGAAGCTGGCAGCCAGCCTGTCCTGCTGACACAAGCCTTAGCACAGGGGCAGAGGGCCCGGGGGCACCAGTCAAGCAGAGAAATAGAGGCAAGCTTCCACTCTCAGTGGAGAGAGAGGCAGAGGCAGAGAAGCCCAGGCACCTGGATGTGGTAATTAATATCAGGCCCAGAGGGTGATGGCCCTGTCCCACAGGGGACAATGAAAGCCAAACTGAATTCAGAGGACACAAACCTCTTGGAGCCTAGCCTCACAGGTGAGTCTAGAGCTAATTCTAAAGAAGCACTCTTCTGGCCCCTGGAAGCCAGAGAACTGTTCCCTGGCTCTGTAAAGCGGGCAGACCGCACCTGGGTCACTCACCTTCTGTCCAGGCTGAAAGGCCACCTGCTGGCGGCCCTTGGAGCCCAGAGCCGGGAGGAGCTCCTGGGGCGGCTGCTCCTGGCTCCGGGGGTCCTTGCAGGCGAGGACAGGTTGGGGGGCGGCGCCTTCTGGCAGTTCTGCCTGTTGTGGTTCCAAGAGTGGCCCGGCCCCCAGGGGCCCCTCAGAGGCAGTGGGGCCCAGCACCCGAGCTCCCAGGAGTGACCGCTTGCCCAGGCGGCGGGACAGCACGCTGGCCATGCTGCTGCGTCTGCGGGGGAACAAAGGGGACAGTTACTCCTCATCCACATCCCAGGGAAGCAGAGGCTCAGCCAGGAAACATCATCAAAATGCACTAAACATTTAAAACCAACATTTATTACTTTTGCTCTTTCCAAATTTATACCATCCCTTGGAGAAATTAGCGTTAAGAAAATACTGACCGAGGTGGCTCCGTGGCGCTACGGATAGCGTTATTGGACTTCTAGCACACACTGATCAGTGCAAAGAAAAGTAAGTCCCTCAGCGGCCTGGCTTCTGACAAGCTCGTTTTTCCTAAAGAGCGTTCTGCTTTCTTCCACACATGCACTTACCACAACTTTATTTCTATAAAAACAGGATCCAGGGTTGGCAAATTCTGCCCTCCTTTAATTGACAGGCTAAGTTTCTAGGACATCACTAAACGGTAGTCTCGGAAAACACAGTCACACAAGTTGTCTTAGGCAGACACAACCACAGCTAATTTCACAGATCTGTGTCCCTGAAAGCTGTGCCAGATGCACGGCTGTCAAAACCTTTCTGAGCTAAACCACGGCTCGCACACACACACCCATGCCCCTCCGTGGGCGAGGTTCCCACGCAGGGCCCTGCAAGTGCCAGAAGGAAAACACCCATCACACATGCAGCCACCCAAGCTGCGCCGGCTCCAAGGTACCAAGCTTGGCCATGAGCCGCACTGCTGTGCTCAGCTGCTCACGGTGACCAAGGGGCTGGCGCCAGGGCCTGACAGCAGATCCCTTCAGGAAACCCCACCGCACTAGGCCAGTCTGCTGGCGGGAGGAGAAGGACCAGACCTCCGCCTGCTCGCTGCCTCGTCCCAGCCATGTGCGGGACACATCTCCTCTCAGGCCCCGGCACATGCTGCTGGCTGTTGCTGCGGGTCCTCTGCCCCCTCCTCTCTGTGTTCAGCCGACATTTAGTCTGAAGACACCCTGGCACCGTGGTGCTGGGCAGATACAGAACACCTCGGCTGTCAGAGACCTCAGGTCCAAATGCTGCCTCCCTGCCCAGAAGGCCTCGCAGGCTAATTCCACCTGTCTACCTGTCATATCCAAAAAATACAGCATGTGTTTAAATTTTTATAAAATTATTACCAGTTGAAGGGAAGGCAGGAGGGTGGGGGAAAAGTTCTATCATGTACAGGTACAAATTCCCTAGGATGAATATGATTGTTATGCATATCTAAAGTGTACTAATAAAATCTCATGTTAGAAAAGTATGACTGTAAAGGATGCACAGCCGTTAGCCTCCCTCAGGATCCTCCCTCTCGCTTGCTTCGCACCTCTCCCTTTGTTCTTGCCACTTTCTGAAGCAGCTCTGCAAGTCCTCTTTGTGTCTTTAGTTGCACTGTCCTGGCTGTCTCATTGTCCTGATCGGATTCAAAACAATCGCCTGTCACAGGCATTTTCACCTGGGGGAGACCCAGCAGCTTCACAGTGCAGATCCGCTGACTGTGGACAAGTACGAGCCGGCCTCTCCACTGGACAGCACCCAGTGCGGAGTGACCTGCGCACCGCCTTCGCCATCACACCTTGTGAAGATGCTCCTGAAAGACTTCCAGAACGGCTTCAGCAAGGGGCCAGAACAACTGGCTAAGAGTGCTCAAAGTACAATGTATTTTGAAAGACATTCATGAAGATGTGTCTTTTACTATAGCAACTTTTTAAAAATTTAAACAGACTTTTTTTAATCATTCCCTGCATT
>PVKA01022524.1:0-32500 GCA_004027165.1 Ctenomys sociabilis | reverse complement strand
TGAGGCAAGCATAAATTCACAAGAATAAAAACACATTTGTCAGAATCCTTTGGATAGACTCCTACCAATCCAAAATGAATTTGCTGTAAGTGGTGAGCAGGACAATAGGGAAACCAAACCTACCGTAAATCTTATCTGTAAGAGTTTCTTCTGGCCTATCACCTTCTAAGTGTCCTTGGTGGACCAATTCTGCCATTGCAATTTAGGAAAGAAAATCAGATATCCACATCAAAAAAAGTGTTCCTGCACACAAGAATAAGATCAGATCCTAGAACAGTGACGCTGAATCTTTTAAGGCTTGCAATGACACAAACAGCCCTCTGCAGCATGTGTGCTGTAGGTTTGCCACCACTGTGCTAGAAGTTGAAGAAATAAGGCATCCAGGCTAAAAAATCACACACAAAAAATATTCTAACTTGGAGAAGGGTGGCTCATAGAACTTATAAGAAGCAAGTGGTCTGAGCAGGAGTGCATTAGGCCGTAACTATATAACAAAACACATCCGTGAGCATTTATGCATGCTGAGCCTGTAATTCAGGAGCTGTGCAGGCAGTGCAGGTACTCTCTTCTTCCTTGGCAGTTTGTTTCATCTTGCATTCTCATGTAGCAGTCTTGTTTACATAAAATATTTGCATCCTTTTGTCTAAAATATGGACTTCTCATCTCTGAGACAAAGGATCAATTCTAGACAAAAGTAAAAGCCAAATAAATAAATTAAGAGTTAACTAGTAGAGCACACTTACATCAGCACAAATAAGCTATCAGGTCTCTCTGGTCATCCTGGCTCATTAAAGGAACAAAACTAAACCAAGCGAGGAGAATGAATCATGTTTGGCACTTATATAGAGCAGGCCTGGGGTCAGGGTTAAGGTCACCAAGGGGGGTGGGTGACAGATTAAAGCTACATTTTGCCCTTGAGGTCTTTGAGATTAGAACTCTTAAGGTGAAATTACTGGAAAAGGCCTCAAATAGTTTAAAGTTACAAGAGAATGTTTTAAATTTTGCTCAAGGAATGACATGATGTTCAAAATACACAAAAGATATATAGATAGTGAACTTGATATCATCAGTATTCTGCTCAGAGGGGCCAAAAAGCTCCATCTGAAAGGTGAGTTAGCTCTTTCAGGGCACAAGGCTCTCTTAAGGTAGGAAATAGCCCACACCACTCACTTTTACAAGGAGAATGAACAATTATGCCTAATTTCATATGGTTAAAGGGAAAATTGTGAAAGGATTTCAAATTCTGATTCGATAGGCTCTCAGTGAGATGTTCTCTACTCTAAAATATCATTTAGTATTGAAATAATATTTGTAATAACCTCCAATAATCCAAACTCCAAATTATTTTAGGCATTTATCATTTTTAATGACTATGGCAAATGCCAAGTTTTGTCCTTTTGAAGATAAAATGCTGCACTCAAGAAGTCATAGGATTTGCATATACAGCCAAAGCTGAGAAACACTCCCCAGACCTGCCCTTTGATTTTATGAGTTTGGCTGTGAGGAAGGTTTCCATAACTGCCCCTTCTGCCAATGTCATTATTTTAAAGAGAGGCCTGCCAAAAGGCAGCTTGTAGCTAAGCTTGTGTGTCAGGTTTATTCAAGTGGCTCATTCTAGATGAGCTCTCTTGCCATCTCTTTACCAGGCATGACGGACTATCATTAATAAAAACGTATTGATCTCTGAGTCTATTCCTGGCTATAAAAAAAACCCTAATAAATGAGATGGCTATATGAGAAATAAATAATATCTAACAAGAGAGAGTCCAAAAACTGTCAGAACATGCCTCATGTTTTCTTAAACCCTTAACTAAGGAGAATCGAATGCTACAGGGAAAACCTCAGAGATCAGTGCAGTGCCCTCATTGTAAAGAAAGAGAAACAAGTCTACATACAATATTGCACAGCCCAGTGCCAACTTAGAGCTTGAACTCAGGTCTCTGGTCCCCCAGTCCAGGGACAGTTTTTGTAACCAAGATATTCAGAAGCACTCCCTGTAGGCTGGTTGTCAAATGCTTTTGCTCTGAAAGAGTCTGATTCTAGTCTGAATGAAGTATTTATCCCTTTCAGGCATTCTTGAATTACTAAATGATGAATACAATTAAATAGCAAAAGGTCATCTCCAATCCATGTGCTGCCACTGAGACGATTCCACATGTGCATGGTATGGCAGACATGATAGTTTATGGATCTGACACCTTGCATGGAACGTTACAAATCCCTATGATGTCCTTAAGCTCCCTCTTCAACTGAACTGAAGGATGGCTAAAAATCTCACTTGGGCAGATGACTCCCCATTGACCAGCCATTTGAGAATGCTCAGGGGTGCAGTTATTGCAGCTGAGGCTGGTTGTAACTCAGTCTATTCTCCTAAGCAGCGGCAGCTTGCTGACAGTAGCCTGGGAAGAATTTATGCACATGGATAAAGTAGACTGCTTCTCTGCTCAGTTTTACTGTTCTCTTCCATACAACATGGGCAGCTCACACACATTTCTGACTGTTCAGAGAACAAGTCAAGATCAAAATCTGGCCAATGAAAACAACAGCCAAGGAGTAGGACAAGTCTGTTTGGTATTCACTTAAACTGGGCCTGTGCTGTGGCTATCAGATTATAACGGTGCCTGATCAGCAGGCCAGCAGAGAGTGCATGAAACACTTACGTGTTTACAGACTCCTTTGAATGAGACAAGCCTGTGCTACTGTGAAATTCACCTCATGCCACCAGGCCTACATGACATGTTAGAAGATTGTATTGGAAATTGCCATGCTCCCCAAGGGCAATTGATTTAAGCTTGTTATAACACGTAGAGTACGTAAAGGGCTAAACTAAGCTTGCTACTAATATGTATACTTTCCCCTCCAGAACTTTTTTCAGTCAGTTCCAATAGCATCAACTAAATTTTTGATTAAAATTGTTGTAAAAGATCTCCATTCTGCAAGACTAGAACTGGTGCACAAGCATCTTTTAAAAACATTTTAAAAATATTTGGTACGGGGTCACACTACAGCTTGGGCTCACAGTGATCCTCCTGTTTTCAGCCTCCTCAGCACTGGGATTACAGGTAGTGCACTACCATGCCCAGTCTCAGTGTGCTCAAGGGGGGGAGGGGCTGGTGCAGCATGTAGTACCAGGGATCAAACCCCAGTCCCTGCACTTGCCTAAGCAGGCATTAGTTCCCTGAGCTATCTCGCTGGCTCAAGAAAGTTTATATAGAGATAACAACATGAATGTAATGCTGTAGCTTCTACTCATTCATATGACCCAATTATTTATTGAGCTCTCACTCAATGCCAGGTGCTGAATCAACACAAGTTCTCAAAGCTGACATGACACATTCTGTAAGTGTTCAGAGCCTGCTGTGGAAAACAGATGAGTAAAGCAGAAAATGTAACAGGGCAAGCTCTCCAGTGAGACAGTGCAACAAGGAGCCATGCAAGCAGAGGGAAAATGACTCAGCCTGAAGCAGCCAGGGAAAGCCTTTTAGGAGATACAGTGCTGGAGCCAGTTAGCCAGGAGCAGAGGTGCAAGGCACTGCAGGTGGAGGAAGTGACATGTGCAAAGGAAACGGGGACTAAGAAGCATGACAGGTTTGGGGAATGGCAAGGCCAGTACTGTGGGCAACTGTGCTGGTAGAGTAAAATAGAAGTCAGATCAGAGAAGGATTTAAGGACTATGCTAAGAGGTGTTCAGACTTCAATTTAGACTGAGGATTTTTTTTTTAATTTTTATTTTTAGACTGAGGATTTTAAAGAGGGGAAGGAATGAATTAGATTCCAGCCTCAGAAAGAACTATTCTCACACAATGTGAAGCATGAATTGGGTAAGAACCAGACTGATAAGTCTAGAGACCAAAGCATTAATGGGTTAATGCCCACAGCTAGGGGGAAAGGGGAAGAGCGAAAATGACTGCAAATGGGTCCAGGGGACTTAAAGGGATGATGGCAATGCTCTAAAACAGGACTATGCTGATGGTTGTAGAACTCTGAACTTACTAAAAGCCATCAAACTGTGTAAAAGGAGACATTTTTATGTAAATTATACCTCAATAAAGCTGTTAAAAATAAAGAAGAATAATTGCAAAGATACTGAAGTACCATAAACAAGAAGGTCCCTGAGTAAGCACTAGAGATTTAAAATGAGCTAGCGAGAGGATGAAGGGAGTCAGAGGATGTTCCTGGGAATCTGGGAGCAGAAGTGGGTCTACTGGCAAGACGGAGACCCTGAGGTTTTCAATAAGCAGGTTCAGGTTGCTGTGGAACCCTAGAGAAGGATTTCTTGAATTCTGCATTATCAACATGGGGGGAGGATAATTCCTACTGTGGGTATTGCCTTGCATTATAGGACGTTTAGCAGCTTCTGTGGCCTCTGTCCACTAAATTCCAATACAATATGACAATCAATAATGTCTCTGAACATTTTCATATATCCCTCCAGGGCAGGGGGACAGCCCCAACTGAGAGCCACTTATCAAGAAAGACCTTTACTCTTAATTTCCCTTTTTATATGCCTATGTGACTCTTAAACACATTCACAAGGTTGTGCAAGCATCACTACATTTTAATTACCTCCAAAGTAAACCCCATACACATTGGCAGTCATTCCCCTCTTCTCCTCCCTAGTCCCTGGCAGTCACTAATTTACCACAGATCTCTATGGATTTGCCTTGTCAGTGTTTTATGTAAGGAGTCTATGTGGCCTTTTGTGTCTAGCTTCTGCATGATGGCACACTTTCAAAGCTCATCCATGTTGGATCATGTATCAGTACTTTTTTTCTTCTATGGCCAAATAATCTTCCACCGTGTAGATGATCACAGTTTGTCTCATCATCAGTTGAGGGATATATGAGTTATTATGAATAATACTGCCGCAAACATTCACATATAAATAGTTCTATGGATATTCTCATTTTTGTGTAGCATAAAGCTAGAGTAGAACTGTTGGATCATGTGCTGATTCTATGTGTAACAGTCTTAAGAAACTCCAAGCCGCTTGCAAAATAGTAGCACCACTTTGCATGCTCAGTGATAATGTCCAAGGGCTCCAATGCCTCCACATGCTTACCGTCACTAGTGATTGTCCTTAGCTCCTATTTTCTTGCTTTATCCCCAGTTCCCAAACACACATTTAATGTTGGGCCACACTGTTTATCATGACCGTCTGGATGAAAAATTAATGGTCAGAGGAAAGTGAATTACACAATGTCACCGTTGGAAGTTAGAGAAGTCCTTTCCAGAACTAATACTATGTTGACAAATGGTATAATTAGTTGCAGTTCTTTTCTGTACTTCATAAGAGGCTGGCAGTCTGAAACATGATTTTTTAAAAAAATTTTTAGAGATCTGCCCTCACTTACATCCTTTTCCCTTTTAATTGCTCAGGATGTCACTTAGCAAATATCCTCTCCTTTGCAACATTACTTTCTTGATATTTATTAGATCATTCCATTCCCATCCCATAATAGCTACCATCTTTTTTTTTTTTTTTTTTTTTTTTTTGGTGGAACCAGGGCTTGAACTCAGGTCCTTGTACTTGCCAGGGAAGTGCTTATTCCACTGAGTCATCTCCCTGGCCCTAATAGCTACCATCTTAAAAATACGATTTTTCTTGCTTCCATATTCCTATCTCATTTGTCTGTCTGCTTTTGCACCAACTCTTCTAACAGTTGTCTCTGTACAAATAAATTTCCAATACCTCTCTTTCTATCCATTTATTCTCAATCACCCTCTCATTTCCAAGATTAAGATCCAAGTGATTAATTTTCAGCCCTTATATTACCCATTCTCAGTTACTCTTCTCTTGTTGCTGGGACAAATACCTGACATCCAACATGAAGGAAGGAAAGGTTTATTTAGCTCACAGTTACTGGAGGTTTCAGTCCATACTTGGCTGGCTCCAAGGCAGAGGGGCACAGGGCAGAGAGCATGCAGTTCATGGTGGTGGAACAACCACAATGGCAACAGAGAGAAAGTCAGTCTCTATCTGTTTTATATTGCATTCAGGCTGTCGCCCCAGGCTGGAAGCAGTACTCACACCCATAATCCCCAACAGTACTATGACCCACGATCCCAGTGGATCATGAGTTAATCTCAAACTCTAGAAGTCCCCACCCCATGACATGAGGCTTTTGGGGGACAACTAGACACAAACCATAATAACCCAGTTTATCAGGAGCTTTTAAAATTGACCACCATTGCATCCTCAAAGTGTTGTTTCCATCTGGCTCCCAGGACACAGTACCTGCCCTCTTATGGTCATTTCACCTCCTTTGTGCTTCTGCCTCATCTTCCCAACCATGAAGAGTCAACACACGGTTCTATTCTGGGACCCTTCATTCTTCTCAACTTAGATGTGCAGTAGGCACCCCAGGTCATGTCTGGGGCTTTCTGCTTCTCCCCCAGACTCTTTTCCATAGTAAACCCTTCCTTCTGCTTTCTCAGCTCCAGACTCACATCCATCCTTGGCTCCTCCCTGTCTGTGACCCTACTCATTAGCAGCTCTATCTTTTATTTTTTTAAATTTATTTATTTGTATTTTAACTTGAGTGAAACATAGAAGCAAAAACAAATAGAAAAAAATGACATAAACAGGGTAACATACAACAATACATATGTTACAGATTTTCAAAACATGGATAGCTAAATATATATATATATATATATATATATATATATATATATATATATATATATATATATATAAATTTTTAATAAAACAATCCAACACAGATCAGCAGTCTACAATAGAAGTGGGATCCATAGAAGCTGTTGATTTGAGCCATTCACAGCTCAGTATATTAATATGACTTTACTTTTCATACCTCCATTTTTATACTTTTCTGTTGGATGGTTAAGACAGTTAAAGCAAGACCTATATAACAAGAAATGTAACTTTAGTATCAGATAAGGTCAGTTAGATACCCTCAGGGTTTATCCTGTAACCCTGTACCGTACTTTGTAGATCTGTTGTCAGTGTCAGCCATGAGGATGAGTCACAGCCATTGCTTGACCAATTTGCTCTCTGTGGAAGACTGAAAGTTTTCTCTCCATGTGACTCTCCCCAGGCACACTATACATCATTGATCACATTCTTCTGTGGCCCCATAATCTCCTTGATTAGAAAATTTGGGGCACAACTGAGTTACATGATGTTACAATACAAATTTTCCTATGTCCTGAGTTTTTGCTGACCTTGAAAGGCTAGTACCAAAATGTTGGCTGACCTTGCAGCCTAGCTCTATCTTTTAGGATCAGAATCTGACCACTTCTGTCCATCACTGTCATGCTGTGATCCCTAGCACTACTTGCTCTCTAATTAGTAGTCTCCTAGTTGGCTGTCCTGCTCCCCTACTATGCCCCAATATTCTATTCTTTATGCAGCATCCACTATGATCCCTTTAAGAAAAAAAAAAAAAAAAAAAAAGGCCAATCACATCATTCCTCCAAAGAGACTCCCAACTATGTCTTCCATTAGGTCCCTTGTGGATGGATACTGGGCTTGGCTGTGACTTCCTTTGGCTAACAAGACAATACAAATATGAATCCGCAAAGGGGATGAAAAGAGCTTGTTCACTGTGATTTGTCCTATATTCCCATAAGGAGCACTTACGCCTTCATAAGTATGCTCAGGTGGCCTCCTGGAGGATGACAAACAACATGGATAGATGCCACCACATTCCAGGTGTCCCAGCTGAGGGAGACTCTAAAGGTCCAGATGAGCTGGCCCATTCAGAAGAACAAGGCAAGCACTCCAGAGAATTTTGAAAAATAAATTTTTTCATTGTTATACACCAGTAAATATCAAGATGTTTTGTTACCTAGCAAAAGCTAATTGCTCATTTCACTTAAAATAAAAGCCAATTCCCCTTTTCCTGGGCCACTTTACTCACAGTGCCCTTATTCTCCCCATATCCAGCACCCCTCTACCTCAGGGCTTTTCCACTGCATTCCCTAGTTTCTGGAATGCTGTTTCCTCACACATCAGCATCATCTGCTCTCTGAGTGTCTCTACTCATCTCTGCCACCTTATCAGAGAGAACCACTCTAACAAATACCTTGCTACTCCTTGTTCTGCCCTTTACCCTGCTTTATTAATTTTACTCCTTATCACCATATTTCTTGTTTATTATGTTCCTACCACCACACACACACCCCTACGAGGTACTAGAATTTATGCTCTACAAGG
This sequence comes from Ctenomys sociabilis, assembly GCA_004027165.1. Lineage (NCBI taxonomy): Eukaryota > Metazoa > Chordata > Mammalia > Rodentia > Ctenomyidae > Ctenomys > Ctenomys sociabilis. Next base: position 24,318 of record PVKA01022524.1, on the reverse strand, counting down.
GCAGAGGCTTTGTCTCATCTACCACAGTACCCCCTGGCACTTACAATAGTGCCTGGAATTTCTGATCACCAAGGAAATAATGGAAGTTCTAGTACTTCAGTAATTTGGAGTCCAGGTCTATTATTCAGAATGTTTTCCGGGGCATGTTCTCCATCCTCGAGATGTTTCGTAACATAAGCTAAATTCCTATGGCACCTATGATCAGAACACATTCAGGAACACAGCTCCTTCAGGGCTAGGCAGAGCATGCTAGCTTGCCAGTGGCTAATTCTTACTTCTTCTTCTTTTTTTTTTTTTCTTTCTTTTTTTTTTTTTTTTTGGAACTAGGGATTGAACTCAGATCCTTGCGCTTGCCAGGGAAGCACTTATTCTACTGAGCCATCTCCTCGGCCAAATTCCTACTTCTGTTTTTTTTTTTTGCCCAGCAGTTTGTTTGACAAGAAACCAAAACTCCAAGAAAATATTATCAGCATAGAAATTTATTTTAATTCAAAATAATGTGGTTATATTTAGAATAATGTTATAATTATCTAAAGCAAATATCACCATTGGCTCTGAAACAGTCTTATGATGTCATTCTTTTGAAGTCAAAAAATATGTAGTAAGAATGTACAAGGAAGCAAAAAATATAGAAACAGTCTTTTGAGTACTGGGAATTATAACAAGAGGGATACATTAAGACACTGTAACAGACATCAAATTATAAAACATGCAGGAAAAAGTTCTCTTACTTTATCAATTTCCTGAAAAATAAATCAGTAACTTCAGAAATGCAATAATATCAGCATTTGGTACAGCATCCCAAGGGTTACAGGTAATATTTCACTAAACTTTTTTTCTCAAATTATCCTGGCACTAGCTTCTTTCTTTTACAATGGATTTCATCTTGTTAGTTAACAAAATATTTGGTTTATGTGTAAAGTGGAATGAATAATATCCTGATTGAAGTATGGAATAATTTATTTGAAGATACTCAGGGGCCACACTTTTTTTAAAAAAGGTCAATTTAGTTAGCAAAAACCCTATGGCCAACAGAGAAAAAATTTTTTTCAGATGTTTGCTTAACAGACAAAAAAGAATAAACAGTTAAAAATGGATGGGAAATCCTTGGGATTACTGTAACACAGACAATCAAAAGCAGACAAAAGACCTTGATTAAACCCATTTACTTGTGAAGTCGGCTAGAAGGAAGCTCCAGGGGAGAGTTTGTTTCAACAGTGTCCATGCCCCAGGCACACTCAGAAGTTCTCCTCTCGTAGAAACTGGAACACAGCTGAGAAGTCTTTCTTCGAGTAGCCCTTTGCACACATCATCCTGAAGATCTGATGGGCCAGACTGCCCAGAAGGATCGGGCTCTTTGTGCTGGTGGCAGAGTCCTGTGCCAATCCCAGGTCCTAAATCAAAGAAGCATCAAGGGATAGCTTGAGCCTGGTGGTAACGGCTCACTTTTGAACTATGGCTCCCAATGCTTTGGTTTCAAAGGATAATAAGGGCCTGAAAACAATTCTCATAAGCACTGTGCTTACATCTGTTTTTGTGTATGTGGTACTAGGACCAAACCCCAGGCTTTGCACAAGCTAAGTAAGTGCTCTAGCACGCAGCCACACCTCTGACTCTTTTACAAGCGCTTTCATAAAGCTGCAAAATGGCTCCAAACAAGAGATCTTGACTTCTGGTGTCTTCTTCACTTCTTCACCTACCACCAGACCTATTTGTTCAGTTTTGCTTTTGGATGGAAGATACTACTACAGGTAGGATTATCCAGGGAAATGTTTTCCCAAAAGCTGTAGACTTTTAAGATTACCATATAACAAAAATATTTTCTAGCATAAGAAGTAACACTCCAAAACAGGAAATATCATTTCAAATATTACTTCATCCAATTGAAGGTATGCTGACAGTATGTCAGAAACTGGGATACAATGAAGAACAGGACAGCCACAGCCCACTCATACACAGCCTACTGAAGAAACACAATTAAGCGAACATTTGCCACATCTGACAGGAGAAAGGAGGAATGGGAGCTAGGGAGGTGCAGTGTGAAGAGACTTGTACCTTCTACAGGAAGACATGCCTGCCCACAGATCTGAATAAAGGCATGGGGATGGAAGGAGGCAATGGGAAGGGAAGTGATCCTGGCAGAGGGAACAACAAATTTAAAAACTGTCAAAGAAACAAGTTCAGCATGGCTGGAACAAAGGGGAGTAGGAAAGCAAACAATGAGTCTCCTGAGGCAGGCGATGTGGAGCCTTATAAGACAAGTTTCAGAGCTGGGTTTTAATCTATAAGTAACAAGACATTTTTTAAAAAGACACTATTAAAAGAACTTTTTAGGAGTAACACAGCCAGGTCGACATATCTCAGAAAGCTCATTCTTGTGTGGGGTGAAAAACCAACTGGCGAAGAGGAAGACAAAGGCAAGGAGAGCAGAAGCAGGCTCCTGTGCTCTATTGTAATGAGGCACAGCCAGGATATGGGTGAAGCAAAAAGGGAAGGAAATGAATTCCAGGCGTATTCAAGCAGTAAAATGGGGCTGGAGAGATAACTTAGCAGCCTAAGCGCCTGCCTGGCAAGTGCAAGGTCTTGAGTTCTATCCCTGGTTCCAGAAAAAAAAAAAAAGAAAAGAAAAATCAAGTAGTAAAATGGATAAATGTCATGGGGATGAGGGACAGTAAGCCCAGTACGGTATCTAGGTTTATGTATTGTTGCTTTTGTAATGGGGGTCTGCCAACAGTGGGCAATGAGCTCTAAGCAGAAATCTGAAAACCTACTGGTCTAAACAGTATCTTCCACAGTGGAGATCACAGATGCCAGGTGGCCAACAACTTGCTTTTCAAATGATTTAAGTAATTTATATACAAAATCACTTATTTTGTTCAGTAGAAAGATGTACTTAGAATCATGGGAACAACGCTCTCTTCCCTGTGTGCCACCAATGTCAAGGCTTTCATTAATCATCAGAAAATTCTTATTGCTCCTACTCTAAAGAGTTGGTAAATTAATGTAAATTTGTGGTGAGGAACAAAATTTCTAGCTCATAGTATAAACAAACCAAAGCACAGAAGGAAAATTCTGGCCAATTCTTCTTCTTCTTCTTTTTTTTTCAGTACCCGGGATTGAATTCAGGACCCTGTGCTTGCCAGGTAGACACTTATTCTACCAAGCTATCTCCCTGACCCTGGCCAATTCTTCTTATCCCAAAGCCCCCAAACAAAATGAACAATAATCTTTATCTAAGCTAAGATTTTACTCAATACTAATGGGAAGAAAATTACTATTCTAAAATTTTGCTTTCTAAGATAGACATGCTTTGGAGAGGGGAAATGGGAGACAGAGGGGTGGAAGAAAAGCAGCTGGGGAAAGAGGAAGAGGAGGAGGAAGAGGATACAGCAATTACACCAAAAAGTCTTGTCCCCCCCCCCCCACTTGGTTAGTCTCTGCAGTTACATACCTTCGCCATGAGTGTTGTTCCAAATCCACCCTGATAGTTATTAGCTGAGGGCACACCATCCATCACCCCTGGTACAGGATTATAAGTGTCACTTGACCAACAGCGTCCTGAACTCATATTTAGGATTTTAGCCAATAGTTTTGGGTCAAGCCCTAACCTGTCAAAAGCCAACAAAAAGAAACATTGAATGTCAAAGCACATGATTTATTTGCATATGTGGATGTTCCATCTTCTTTCTCCATTCATTCCATCTATGCCTTTAAAGTCAAAGCAAGTCAATATGAGCAAAGATTCCAATGTTGAATTATAGGGTATTAAAAGCTGCTAATTAAATAAGGTCACTTTTGAGGCAGAACATGGTTTATTTAGGGGGAAAAATCTTCCGCACTGTTCTATTATTAAAAAGAAATAATACATAACTGTTTAGGAGTGCTAGGTGTTTTGTCATACAGGTTTTCTAATCCTTTGGTCATTACCACTTTTATGTGCCACTTATAAACTTTAAACCAACATAATAACCTGAACTCTACATTCTTTACGCACAAATGATGTATTTCAGAAAAAAGACAAATGATACATCATGAGATTCCACATGTATGCATTTATATGTACGTTTATTCCTTTGGCTTTTATGAGAATATATGCAAGAGATGAGCCATAAGCAGTAAAATAAGCTTAAGAGAAGTTATCATTATAAAAAAAAGACATTTCTTGTAGGAAACATTGCCTTATTTGTTAAATCTTCATTAGACAATCTTGCTTATGAAGCAAGTCTGCCCAGAGCTGTGACATATGCTATCTATTCAGAGACCTGCATTATAGTTCTGGGTCAACTGCTGATAAGGTTACTGATCCTGATAAAACAAAGCCTGCCCAAGCGGAAACATCATTTGTTCTATCCCTAGGCTGATGTCATAAACAGCCACTCAATGGGGACCCTAGAAAATAGCACCAAAATATTCTATTACTTTAATTCTGACACAGTTTAGAAAGTAGTTTTGTTAAGTATCACTGAATCAAGTTTCAAATAAAACTTTACACCCAGGAACTTATTGGTTTCTTCTATGCAAAGTGCCATTAAAAAAAAAAAAATCACCATAAAAGCTTTCTGTATTTTCTTAAAATGAGTTCTTCTAAGAAAAAAAAGACTGAAAAGAGACACTTATATAAATGTTAAACTACACTTGGCATGCTTAAATTCTTGTTACTTTGCCTGCTTGAAAGATATATGTTAATTTCAAAATGTGATTATCAGAACCAGCAAAACATTTCTTTGAAGTTAGAGCAGAGAATAGAGTTAACAGCTAGGATGTGTGTGGAGTTACCACATAGTACAGCTAATATGTAACCATACTTTCAAGGGGTGGCAGTGGTTCATGGAATGCTATATGTCCATATGTCTTATATCTGAATTTATATGGTGACCCATGTTACAGTAATAGTTTTTTTAAACCAAGAATTATAACAGATATAGAAGGCTTCATCTAAATCATCTATCATATGTTGTCTACAGTCACAGATTACCGGAGAGAAACCAATTTTATTTACTCTTCTCTAAAGATACAAGTTTGCTGCATGTGTAGTTTGCTATGGATGTTTTCTTTCTCCTTTTATATAAAACTGGGCTAAAGATATAGTACATGACTTAGGAATAAAGCCAATGTGTCAATAAACAACTGTGAAAAGTCAATCACATATTAACAATCAGATAAACTGCTGTATCTGCAAATGTATTTGCTAAGCACAAATGTTCAAGAATGTATGTCCAATGTGTTCCACACAAAGACAGAATATTTTAAAGACCCCAAACCACTGCTTTCCTTGTCCATTTGAAATGTATTTTAGGGCCTTCCTGATTTCAATTTTAGGAAGATTCATCATAGCTTTCTTTACAAGTTATGCTCAGTAGCACATGGCACAACCTCACAAGAATCATTAACCACTAAGAAAATGTAGTCTGTAATACCAAAATGGTGCAGAAAGTGTATTATCCTAACTTTGTAAAATCCTTCTTTTTCTTGACATTCAAAGAAATGTATTGGTGCCGATTTATGGAAACTTGTTTTGGTGAACTATCTGCTATTCAAAAACATCCTGAGGGACACACACACACACACACACACACACACACACACACAAATAAATCAGGTGGCAGTTCCTGCACACTTTTCAAACCTTATGCTTCCTGGCTATGCAGATTCCCTTCATGAGAAAGCTACTCCCTCCCTGATTTTCCTCCCCTGCCCCCACCTTGCAGCAAAGTGTATCATTAAAAAGAGCAAGTGAGAAGTGCTTTGCATTTCATCTTTTTGAGGATTCTTTCCTTGGCACCTACATAACTGACAGTTAGAATTAGACATGATATTAAAATCAGTTACTGAAGTCCTCTGTCTTCCACAGTGCCCAAGGCTTGTAATGGTCTGAAACCAGCTAGAATACACAGTAATTGTCATTCAGAGAGTCTACCCTAGAACGTCATGCTTCACTGGAGAAGACTGAGTTTCCATTTGAAATCAACAAATTAATCCAAGACAGGTATCTGAAAGGGCAAGTTTAATAGGAAGCAGCTACTGGGCTCTCAACCATGATAAAATGTTATTGCTGTTTCCCTGTAAATTGGCTGGGAACATATGATACTTTCTGCATAAGAGCCCCGTTGCTGTTCGGGAGATATACAGCTCAAGCCATCAAAAGGATGACAGTCTGTCAGTCCCCATAATAACTTGCCACTGGATGTGGTTCGAGAGTGTGCGCATGCATGCATGTGGCTTTACAATTGCTGGAATGTTCTCTGATATAAACAGAAAATGAATGAACTGCCCTGACCACATATAAAATGCAACTCAAATAAACATCACTGTGTCAAATCTACTCACCTCTAAAACACAAGTATGTTAAATGAACTTTTAGGAAATGAAAAGATGACACATAAATTGTTTTTAAAAAATTAAGAATCTAAATTTTTGCCTTCACTATAACCAAGGTTTTAAGAACCAAAAAAAAAGTTTGTTCACTTTTGTATTCTCTGTAATTATTTATACTGTTTGTTTTATGCATGAACAATTATGTCACAACCTGGAAATTTTGTACCATAGGAACAGATCTGGAAATGAAACATTTCCATTTTAACCATTCACTTATTTGCCAGTGCTTGCTCAGATCTGCTAGGTACAAGGCCAAGGAGATTTAGACTTAAGAGGCACGCCCATACAATGTGTGCCTGTGGCAGAATGCCCTAGTTCTGTAGACTCCCTTCCTTCCCTCCTCTCCTCATTCATTTAGTCAAGCTGGGATCCAGGAATGACTATTCAACATTTCAACTGTTTTAAGCTTATTTTGGAGGAAAAAAATAATATGCTCTTTGCTGGAGGTGACTTAACCTGCCTGGAAATGCAAATAACCTGTTATACTAGGAATGTTCTTAAGATTACAGAAGAGCTATTCTTCATTGTGAACCTTACTTTTTAGGTGAAAAGACAGGCAATAAATAAACAAACAATGTAAGCTAGTGCGAAGTATAAGGAAGTAAAAACATGTAAGGAAAAGTTAATTCAAGTAACAACAAGTATCAATAACATGCATTGAGTACCTGCCATATCCCAGGAACTCTTTGTTTTAAAGGATTTACATAGGTTCACTCACTCATCACAATGACTAGTGGATAGATACTATTGCCTTTTTGTACATAAGAAGGGCAGAAGTTTGTGGCACAGCTTCGGTACAGAACTAGGCAGATGCTCCAACCCTGACCAGCTCAAGAATCACTGGATCATGTGGTTGATGAACTTAACAGTCAGCCAGGCAATACGACAGCATCTTATCATTTGGTTCATTAAGAAACCTGGTTAAAGTTATTTTACAAAAGTTTATTACAACTAAGGGCATACAACTAAGAGATTTCAGCCATCACACTAAAGCAAAGGCAACATCTAAGGGCACTAATCAAGAAACTAAAATGCTTGTAGGAACAGTCTCATCTTAAATAGCTTGCACCTGTTCAACACTTCAACTGTTTTAAGCTTATTTTGGAGGAAAAAAATAATATGCTCTTTGCTGGAGGTGACTTAACCTGCTTGGAAATGCAAATAACCTGTTATACCACTAACTTTCAAAAAGAAATCACCTCCCCATACAACAAAATTTTAAAAAGCCAAACAACAAAACATTGACAATGCTGCTCCTATGTGATACATAGGAATGAAACTTCTGTAAATGCAAGTGGGTCACTTTCCAAGCCATAAAACTACTACACAGCCCTAGCTAGGAACCTAATTAGAAAGTGGAAAGGTCCAATAAAACAAAATCTCAAAGTATATTGTATACCAATATTTCTTACTCTTTATTTTTTTACAACATTTTAAAATTTCACTAACACCCATAAAGCCTCACTGTAAAAGAGCACAGGGTCAATAAGAATTTTAAACTATAAGATTTTATTCTTCTATTAAAGAAAAAAAAAAGGTAATAGTGTCCAAGAAAAAAAAGCCTATGACTTATGAGAATGAAATTAATCAGAAATGATCATTTCATAACAGCAGGTCAATTTGTAAATGTTGACATTAATACTCTAAAAAATTTCTCTTCAGAGTGAATGGAATATAAATGTGGCTGAGCACTTTGATGCTGCACTACTTTATGGGAATTTACTGCCTGGAAATTTATGCTTGCTGATGCCAATTTTCTGTTTCACCTTGCAAAGCTCAATAAATCGTGGCCACTCTCTATACTCTATTAGAGAACAATCCTGTCATTTTAAACCATGTCTGTAAACCATGGAGAAAAGACAATGGCAAAAGCACTCATTTTTAGGGCTTTCAAACCCTGAGAAACTTTGTATGATAAAGTGGTAAAATCCTAATGTTATGAAAATAACATTATTTATTAATAATTTATTAATACAATCTGAACCACTAGAAAGTTATGTTATTTTAACTGCTAACAAATACTAGACTTGATATATGCCAAAAGGCCAAAAGGCAATGTATTTTAACAATTAAATGAGTTTTGGCCTTATGTACAGTTTTTTTACGTATTTGATATATACATAATAGTATCTAGTTCACTCACTCATTCTCTCTATGTATATATATATGTGTGTATATATGTATATATATATATATGTATTATATATATACACACACACATATATATATAATACATATATATCAGTGCATATGTAGTGTTTTGGAGAAGTTAAACATTTAAAAAAAGTTTCACAGTCACAAATAATATTTGTCATACAACTCATGACCCAAAATAAGGGAAACTCTGTGGCTTCTGCTATTTGGAATCATGCAGAGATTAAAAAATAAACTACTCTAATAGCCAAGGCTTTTCATTTTGAATAAATTTTTCAATTTATTCAACTGATATTCCTATTCTTTTTTATCTGTCGGTGTTTGGAGAACTTTCACAAGCACTTACTCCAAACAAAACTTCATTTTAGAAGAGGAAATACCCATATAACCAGAATTTGACAGGATGATTATTCAAGGCATTCTAGAAGATGTCCTGCTATGCCTGAAGAACATCCTGATCTAGTGATACCCAAGGTAAGGATTAAAGAATAAACTGATTGAGAATGGGAAATTTTACTATTGTATAATAAAGCTGAGGTTTCTCTTGGTTTTTACTTTTTTATGATTGATATATCCACTCATATCCAGATAAATGAAAATAAAATTATAAAGATATATACAGATACTAATCCTACTGTCAATACCAATTACTTTCAAATATAATGTGGGTTCCAAAAATTTACATTTTCTTATTCATGAAATCAGTCTAGGCAGTGATAGCAAACCAGCAGCACACAGGCAGGCTGTTCATTGTCACTGAAAGCTCTACCAGGTTCACCATCAGTGGTCTAGAGAAAGCACCTGAAAAGAAGTTACTAATAACCAGTTTTTCAACTATGAAAAGTGACCCATAAGCTAAGATTGACCTCAACAGAAATAACACTTGAAGGGCTTCCTATATACTACCAGTTTTGTTAAGGTTTTGTATAGATATGCCTTACTGTCTTATAGACACTCAATTTTAAAATGTAAATGGTACAAGATATTGATAAACCAATTAGCACTGATGCAAAGCAAATTCCTCTTTCATCTCAATTACAACATGACAACTTAATAGGTCAAGATAGTTTAACATCTGAGACAAGGGCAATTCAATAAAACAACAGCATCTTGATATGGTAATTAAGAGGAAATGTGAATCCATTACCATGCTTTTAAAAATATCTCCATCCTCTGGTTCTTTTTATTGCTTTTATCAAAACCTATGGTATGAAACATTGCTCTGCTTATGATATATTTGGTAAGCAGTTTTGGGAATATGAAGAAAATACCTGAGTAAAGCATCTTGCTCATTAAGCATTTTGTAAGGTAAGAAATGTGTATTTAATATATTCACGAAATATAAAACATTCAAAAATTAATTAGGTGATTAATCATATATAGCATTGTTAACCCAAAAGATTAAAGGCTAAAATTAGACATTAACCTTAAGCATACTAAAGGATAAGCATATGTAGGAAAATAGAATTTTTAAATCACTTTGGGCAAAATAAGAAAGACATTTTTGTACAATAAATATATTTTCATGCGAAGTGACCAAACCATATCAAGTTAAAATGAAAGGTATGCATATGAATTGTGGCCTTAGGAATGCAATCCAGCTTATCCTGAGAGTGAGTCACCAAGAAACCTTTTAAGGTAGATTTGGGAACTATATTATAAATAGATAAAATTAGTCACATAATAGCTAAACATGTGAATTCACTATGTATTAAAACCATATTGCATATACATTTGTCCTAATACTAACTAAGAATGTTTAAATTTTATAGTAGTGTTTCTTGTACTTCAAAATAATAGAATAGGCTTCCATGTAAAAAGGATGATATCACTTCAAATGCACAGTGCAATACATTTTATAGCTGTAGCAAACAGTCTTTGTGCTCTCCAGGGTCCTATTGTTTGTCCAATGAGCAAAGTCTATTAAAGTTCAATAATGAAGTATTTTCAATATGTCCCTGGATCAACTCATTCATCTTCCATGAACATGAGTTTTTAACATCAGAAAATCAAATAAGAAAGCTAATAAAATTGTTAGTATATGAAAATGTACTATTCAACACACCTGATTCCAAGATTCATAGTTTCAGCAGTTCCAATCATACTAATAGCTAACAACATGTTGTTGCAGATCTTGGCAGCCTGTAAAGAGAGCATATATTAAATATCATTATTTTCAAGTTATCACCCATAGGTAGTTTTTCTTTGCCCAATTTTACAGGCTTCCTTCAAAAAGAATATTCTCTCAAATGAGGAAGACAATATGGTGAGGATAGCACACCAAGCCTAATATTCTATTCCACACCAGTCAGGCTACCTTATCCTAGGTAATAAACATGCAGGGGGGACCCAGCCCCTACTATGGGTTCTGCACTATAAGGCACAACTGCTCCTTAAGGGATGAGACTTACATCCAGCTGGAAAATGGGAGTAATATACTACTTGAAAGGAAACAAATGAACAGACAAAAAAACAATGAAGTGGTAAAGTACTGTATATGGTAGCGAAATTAATGTAGAGATAGAAGGAGTCCAGAGGAACAAGAGCACTAAAGACAGGAGTACAGAGGAGGTAGAACCTGAAAACATCTCTCAGAAAGCACAATATAAATAGGCAAGGAAAAGAAAAGGGGATTAGGGTAAAAGGTAAATGTATAATAGGGATTAAATATAGAAGAGGATGTGCTGTTCCTGAAATTAGTAAGAAAACATTCATATGCATGTTTTAAGGAATGCTGAGAAGTGTGACAGTAAGACTGTGTCCAAGGAGCTGGGGAGATAGCTCTGTAGAATAAGCGCTTGCCTGGCAAGTGCAAGGGCCTGAGTTCAATCCCCGGGTATGCAAAAAAAAAAAAAAAAAAAAAAAAGACTGTACCTAGAACTGCTTAAAAGCTATAAAAGTTGGGCCAAATAGTTCAAATTAGGCATAGGACAAAACAGGAATCTATATAAACTTTCAGAATGAAAAGGTATGGTCATCACAGTACACCATCTTGATGCAACTGGTTTTGGTTATTGTGTGGGACAGAGTGATAAATTTGGCATCTAGAGACAACAGACCCTAGATGAGCAGTAAACTAGAAGGAATAGATAAAGATGGTCAGTGAGATTCACTGAAGCAAATCTCAACAGGGCTTAGAGAATGCCTACACAAGAGCATGGAGACAATAAATGTAACTTTTTTTTTTCATGTATTTGGTACAGGCTCTCACTACTCAGCTTGGCTCATAGTGATCCTCCTGTTTTCAGCCTCCCCAGAACTGGGATTACAGGTGTGCACCACCACACCTGGTCTCCGTGGCCCACTTAGCACGCCCATGGGAGGGCGGCCTGTGGTGCAGGGTCCCTGTGCTTGCCTAAGCAGGCATGACATAGTCTGCTAACCTATCTCGTCCACCCAACAAAGTTTTGAAGTAGACAAGTATAGTGCTAGTAACTCGAATAAAAGCATTAAAAAGGAAAAACAGTGAATGTGTGTGTCAGGAGTGGAACAGGGTCAACTAATTTGACTTTAAAGAGTTCAGAACTTTCAATCACTTGATATCTCTAAATAAAAATTGTTTTCCAATAAAAATATTTTTTGCTTTGGCAGAACCGGGGATTGAACTCAGGCCCTTGTGCTTGCCAGGGAAGTGCTTATCCCACTGAGCCATCTCCCCGGCCCCCCTAATAAAAATATTTTTAAAAAGAAAGTGCGTAGGTAGATTTGACATGATTACACTAAAAAAAAAGAGGTATAAAAAAAAGTAATTACCAAGATTGAGAATAGCCACTTACCCAAGATAAGCACTTCAAATAGAAGCAGTTTTAAAAAATTAAGTCTGTACTCACTTGAACATGTCAAGCTCTCAATGATGGAACTTTTTTGATATTTCTTTTAAAAAATGGCTAACATACCATAAGAAATGATGGAAAAATAATTGATTCTAAATTAATGTAGCAAAATCTGAGCAAAGGATCAATAGGTCAAACAGAGTAAAGAGGAGTAAGAAAAGGTTAGGAAAGAGAAAAGAGCACAACCAATGTTATATTCTCATGTCAAGATCATTAATATGACAATGGTACCTGCCCAGTTCCAACAGCTCCACAATACACCACATTAGAGCCCATACATCCCAGCAACTCTTTGGCAGCAGCAAATTCAGCTTCAACTCCTCCTACCATAAATGTAAGGTTCCCAGATCGAGCAGCTCCTACACCTGAATCATTTGGGGGAAAAGAAATAGAAGCATAAAGATGTATTTCTTAACATGTTTAAATAAATAATAATAGGTGAAAATTCCCAAACCAAACAGCTTCCAAATTTATTTATGCCAGACATGTATAAGATACTTTAAATCTTCCCCCAAAGTGAAATAAAGATCTAATCATATTCTCATTCCTAATGTATCTTAAAACATTTTGGCACAATCGGGACACAAATAAATATAAAAATTTGAAATATGAATTTTATTGTAATTCACCTACCACTCTAAGAAACAGTAAAAGAACGTATACAGAAAAGGTTTACCTGGGCTCTGACCAGCACACCACACCAAAAAGATCTTTTGCCCCTGTTTGGATTTGAGGTATTTGATTCTCTCCCTCCACAAATACTATCTACAGATGAGAGCTACATAGACTTGCTCTTTGGCCCATAGGCATTTTAGGTGGTAAGATTCTTTTTAAAGGAAATGAAAACTGGTACTTATTTAGATTGATTACTCTTGTGTACCCTTTCCAATATTATTTAATTTTCTGTTTCCTTACTGCTACTCATATTTTTTGGGCAAATTATTTCTAGCAGTACAAGAAGGAAAAAGAAATAAATATTAAAAAATAGTTTAGCTATTTTTCAGTAGCTTTTAACAAAGGCTTAATGCATGTTCATTGATTGAAATAATTTGAAAAATAATTTCTAATTTAGCACAGAAAATTTGTCCTATGCTTATCTTAAAAAGGCATGGGGTGTGTTCTTCATATTATTAGCTATAAAATAAAACCAAGAGTATTATAACTGTTTTTAGTACTGAGATAAATCTTCATAACTTTCAAGTTATATTTGGTGCAAAAATAGGTATGTATAAAAGCAATTATTAATACAATTTTCACCTTTGTAATTTATTTTACAGTATATCTAAAAATATAGAAACTATAATTATACAAAATCAAACCTGGGCCCATTAGATAGATAGATAGTTTCAAGTAATGACCTACTTTTGAATTTAATGTATTCAATAAAATATAGTTTTTACACATTTTTTTGAAAAAGGTCAAATAAGAACTTTATTCAAATTTTGAATGTCTTGCTACCATATTGCCATATCAAACATTTTACCCTTTTAGGGTTAATGCTATTTCCAATCAGTTATTAAATGCAAAAGATGACGGTATTATATTGGCTGAACAATTTTGGAAGAGTGCCCACATGTTATGATACCTGATATGCTTATATATATAATTAAATTACATTATTTCACAATAATCTTAGATACACTTTAAAATGGATCACATCTGTATAAAAACTCTATTATAAGGACTAGGGACATAGTTCAGTATTATAGAGCTTGCCTGGCACATGTGACACCTTGGGTTTGAGCCCAGTACTTTTAAAAAAAAAAATTATTAGAAAAAAAATGCTATTTACTGATCTATATCATCTGATCATCCTGGCATTAACACTAAATTACCGCCAGTGTACTAATTTCATTCAATATCCATAACTACATTTCTCCTGATCCTATTGCTCTGACCTACAGGAACTAAGCAGACAATTTAAGTCAAAGCTTTCAAACACATCCAGTATTATCCATCATAGGTCAACAAACTTGTATCTAGATTAGAGACTGTTAAACAGCTTCAGAGAATCATTTATTAAAGGAAAATTAATGCTGACAATGGTTCTCAGCTGGTTAATCTTTTGACAAGTGCATTTTCTCAATTGTTCAAACACATATTTCAAAAAGAAAAAGTTTCTTAAGCAAGAACAGACCACAAAAGAATTATTTATCTTTTAATTCTAAAATCTGAAGTGGTTTCACTCTTTCTCCTACAGTATGATAATGTATTTCCAATCTTAACATAGATCTTAATGTAAAAATCTGACTAAAATGAGTAATTCTAAAGTTTGGCATAATTTGGCAATAAATTATATCCTCTTGTACATATTCCTTTAGTGGTACAACAGTATTAAGAGCCTCGCCTGATGACACATTAAGTTATCATAAAAGAAACAACCATTTTGAAAATTATAGAACTCAAAAGCTAAGTAAGACATTTAATGAACTTCAGAAAACACTACAGATTATACCTATCAACAATATCAATATATTTATTATCCTGTCATACCATTTTAACTCAAGTCCATTTTCCAAAGTAGGAAAATATGGAACACACACTTAGGTAGCTGTTTTAAAAATAGGAGGACTACCTATATATTGAGCATAGTTATCTACAGATTTGGATGCTAATCCAAAAGCATGAAATCTTTTTTTAACTTATTTCATTTTTATTATTATTTTTTCTTGGCATAACTAGGGATTGAACTCAGGCCCCTGCACTTACCAGGCAAGTGCTTATTTTGAGCTATCTCCCCAGCCCACAAAAGTATGAAATCTTAAATGCCCAAAATCCAAGTAATTTTGATACAGACACCACAAGTGGAAAATTCTATACCTAAGCTTATGTGATGGTTCATTGAAACACAGGAACATTGAAAATATTGTGCGAAATTATCTTCAGACTATGTGTGTAATAAGAAACAAATGGATTCCATGTTTAGATTGCAGTCCCAACCCTCACATAAGTCATTATGTATATGCAAACATTTCAAAATCTGAAAAAATGCAAAATGCAATTTTTGATCCTAAGCACTTTAGATAAAAATACTCAATTTATATTGTATTTTAATAAATAACCCAAATATACTGCTTCATATTACAGAATTTATCATACTTATTAAAATTTTTGAATTTTGTCCAAAGCTCCTTCATATTAAAGTCAGCACTGGGATCTTGCTTAGGTCAGATCCCCACTATTTATGACAGTCTATGGTATAGATTCACTAGACAATTGGGAAATATAGTAAGCATGATAGAATAAAGGATCTGAAGAAGCAATAACCTAGTGTTTGGAATACTGTTGGCTGGCTATGTGATATAAACAAAATTACTTAACTTCTAAATTTCAATTTATAAAATGAGAAGTGCTTAATTTCTCAGAGTGGCTATGAATAGGCATACACATGCAATAAAACTAAAATAACATTCAAATGTAAGGGCTTAGTATTTTATAACTCAGTTTTGTGAGGTATTTTACAATTTGGTTACCTAAGCTATTGTTCTCTCTAGGATAAGTTTAACCTCTATTGCTAAATAGTAACTGGTTTGGACTAAACTTAAAAAAATAATAATACTAAGCAGGCATGCCCAGGATACTACAGATAAGACCAGGGGCAGTGATGCTACAATTATATCACAATGAAGACTTCTAAAATTTTTTTAAAGGCAGCTCAGAA
Organism: Ctenomys sociabilis; assembly: GCA_004027165.1. Lineage (NCBI taxonomy): Eukaryota > Metazoa > Chordata > Mammalia > Rodentia > Ctenomyidae > Ctenomys > Ctenomys sociabilis. The sequence goes on along the minus strand of PVKA01022524.1, from coordinate 8,295 downwards.
TTTGGGAAAATGCTTTACTCATGCAGACATTGCCTGGCTACCTCCTAAGTGTCAGGCCCTGTGGTATGCTGTAGGTTGATGGCTCAGTCGCAGCTGTCCACCACTCTCTTGTCCATCACAAGCCTGAGCCACTTGACACTTCCTGCCTGGCTACTGCTTTGCCTCTTAGTTGTTTTCTCTCCTGTTCTTGCCTCCAGAATCTATTTCCCATACTACAGCCGGAGGAATTTTAAACATAAATCTAGTCCCTGTTTATTCTCTCTTCTCAACCTTCCAAAGGCTTCCCATCATCCTTAGTATAAAATCCCAAGACTACAAAGCCCTAAAGGACCTCTTTCGGCTACCTTCCTCATTTGACTCCATTACTCTTCGTATTACTTGCTGCTTTCCACCCACCTTGTCCTCCTAGCTGTTCCACACACATTTTCGTCTCACAACCTGGCACTTGCTATTCCTCCTCCCTGGGATTTTCTCCCTCCAGCTGTTCATGCCTTGTGTACTTCACTCCACTCAGCTCTCTGCTCCATGTTCACTGCGCCAGCTAGGCCTTCTCTGACCACGCAATGTAATAATCCAAAACTTCCCTTGTCCCCTTTATCTCCTTTTCCTGCCTTAATTTCATTTATAGCATTTTTTGCCACTTGTTTAACACTTCTTTTTGCTTCTAGTCTGTATTCTCCTGTGAACATTAGCTCCACCAGGGCAGGAGCAGCTGGTTCCTTAACCCATATCCACACAGTCTGGTATATAAAAGATGCTCAGTAAATTGAGAACTTGTTCAAAGAACAAGAGAGAAAGATGTACTAAGGTTTTAATGTTCCTCCAAAGGCATGTATTGAAAACTTAGTCCCTAAATCAACAACACTAAAAGCATGAGGCCTGATGAGAGGTGACCAGGACACGATGGTTCTGCCCTTGTGAATGTACTAGTTCATGTTAAGAACGGGCTTCCATGAAAAGGCAAGTGTGACACCTGTTGTGCTTTCTCACAAACTCTCTCTCCCCATTCCATTCATTCTTTGCCTTTCTGATATGGACAGCACAGTCCAGAGACCCTCACAAGATGCCAGCTCTCAATCTTGGACTTCTCAGTTTCTGGAACTATAAAGAATTGGTCTCCATACATTGTAAGTTATCCAGTCTCAGGTACTCTGTTAGAGCAGCACAAAATGAACAAGACAGGATGTGACAGGGAAGAAAGACTGAGGAAACAAAACACCGCAGTTAGTACTGAATGATACATGCTCTCTTATCTCATAGATCCACACAAATCCCAAGGGTTATATAGCATCTTTGTTATTAAAAGCTGCTTGCCTCATGCTGGGCATAGTGGCACAGACCTGTAATTCAAGCATTCAGGAGGCTGAGGCAGGAGGCTCATTTCTGTGAATGAAACTCATTTCTGTGAGTTTGAGGCCAGTCTGAACTACCTAAGTGAGTTCAAGTCCAGCCTGAATTACACAGCAAGACCCTGTCTCAATAAATAAATAAATAAATAAATAAGGAAGAAAGAAGCTTGCCTCTTTTATAAATCAGGAGCGCAAGGGAGATGAAGGGGGTAGAAGATCAGGGGGGGAAAGAATTAAGATATATCATGTACAGGTACAGACTGCCTACAATAAATTTTATCTTTATGTATACCTAAAACTCTACCGAGAAAATTACTCTTTTAAAAAAGCTGCTTGCCCTAAGGTCTACCCCTCCCCATTCAGTAATAGGCATTGAACCCAGGACCTTTCCACTGAGCTACATCACCACCGCTTTTTCTTTTTATTTTAGACAACATTTTGCAAAGTCTCTACATTGCTCAGGCTGTATTTGAACTTGAGATCTTCCAGCTTTACTGGGATTACAGAATATATCGCTACACCTACTAAAGTTTTTCATCTACAAAATGAGGTTCTTAGAAAAAAATCATCACTGAGTTACTTTTTGAAATTCCAATTGGAGATTTCCAAAACTCACATCTCATTTAAACATTTTTCATATTAACATATAAAATCAAGGTATATCTCATTTTTTACAATATATAATTTGTTCTGTGATAGTACTGTGTAAGAAGCTCCAAGTAAAAATGAATAATGGCTTTAGCTACTGGCTCTGTTAATGTGTACTCTGAGGCTTATGCCTACATGTGTCTAGTCAATGTCTTTAAAATCTTGCTAAGTCTTTATATAAGGTGTAAACGATTCAATGTGTAAGCATATTTTCTGAATTAAAAATTAAAATATGTTTCCTGATAGTACAATATTTGAAATGTAACTATTTCAAAAAGTACAAAATGTAAGGTTAGAATAAAAATAAAACATTGTCTTGGCTCCCAATGGGCCTAAAATTCACTCAGGAAAAGAGGTGTTTCAAAAGCCAATGCCAAAAAGTAGCACCATATACCAAATGACAGGTGAATGGAGAAATCCTATTTCTTCTTTCCTCCCATTTCTTCATCTTCATCATGGAAAAGGTAATGAATCCTTAGAGAAAGGATAACAATTAAACAAAAATTGTTCTTAAATAAAACACCTGCAAGCAGGCACAAGGGTCAGGGGTTCAATGCAGGGGCCTGCTGTGCTGGCCCCGCCCCTGGGGCACACTGAGACAATTGAGACTGGGCGTGGTGGTGCGTGCCTGTAATCCCAGCTCTTGGGAGGCTGTAAACAGGCGGATCACTGAGTCGGATCTAGTAGTGGGTCCCTGAACACCCTGCACACCCTTCCCTGAAATATAAAAGAATAACAGAATTGTTCTCAAAGAGTAATAGTTAGATGACAACCGTGGGGTAGGCTTGTGAAAGCTCTGGTAAGAATACAAGTATTCTGATCCCATTTACAAATCTGGTTCAAAACAGTTTAAACTAATGTGACTGAGTAAATAAATTTGGTACATGTTATATGTGGCTGTTATCTAAACACACATAATAATCTATACCTCTGTTTACAACAGATTTGAGTTTGCTTCTCAGAACAAAATAATTAGAAAACAAAACCAGGAATAAGTTCAAGAGACCTGTATATAGCCTTGTTATTTTTGGTCTTTTTTGATTTTACTGTATTTTTTTTTTCAGTTGAATTGTTTTTTAGGAGAGGTTTATTTTTGTTTTTGATGCCAAGGACCAAACCCAGGGCTTCTAGCTTGCTAGGAAAGCATTCTACCACTAAGCCAAATCCCCAGCCCCATAAAGATTAGTCTCTATGGTTTGTTACTTATGGTTGATTTTTACTCCTTGAGTTCTTTTTCACATTTGTTTGGTTTTGTGGTACCAGGGATTGAACTCAGGACCTTGCGCTTGCCTGGCAGGTCCTCAAGCTACTGAGCTATATCCCTGGCCCTAAGAGAGCTGTATACACTATAATGTAATGCTATGTATTGTATTCTTGCAGATCACTAAGATAGTACAAGTTTTTCCATTAAAAAATGTTTTTCACATTTTTGTTAGTGCACACTGGATATACAGGGAAATGCATTTCAATCTGATAGATTTATACATGCACATAACACAGTTTGACCATTTTTCATACCTTCTTTAAGAATTTATTTATTTGGCACAGGGTCTCGTTATGGGGATTAAACCCAGGTCCTGGCGCTTGCCAGGCAGGTGCTTAGACCACTGAACTATCTCCTCAGCCCAAAATGTTCCCCTTGAGTTAGGATGTTTTTTTGTGTGTGTGTGGTACCAGGGATTGAACTCAGAACCTGGAACCTGCCAGGCAAGCACTTATTCCCGGAGCTATCTCCCAGCCCCTTCATGCCCTCATAACACCCTTAAGAGTAGACTTTATGGGGCCAAGGAGATGGCTCAGTGGAATAAGTGCTTCCCTGGCCAGCACATGGGTCTGAGTTCAATCCCTGGTTTTGCCAAAAAAAAAAAAAAAAGAGTAGACTTTTTGAGTGTTCTCATCACTAAAATGAGCATATGAGGTAATACATGGCAATTAGCTTGATTTAGCCATTTCATAAAATCAACTTGCTTTAAAACATTATCATTAAAAAAAACTGAAAAAATAAAATTTTGAAAAGAGAAAAGAAATCTGAATTAGGAACAAATACAAAGTGAAATCATAAGATCTCACAATGAATTTCAAATGTGGATCTTACATCTTCAAAGCAAGGAAACTCCATTTGGATGAAGAAAAATAAACCAACCTCAAAAAAAAAAATTATCATCTCTTAAAGACAAAAGCAACATATCTTTCCTTGAACTGAATCACCTACTTTTAAAGTTTCATATTTTAAAATTCTCATAAACATATTTATGCAGAAAACAGCAAATAAAATAATGAATAGAGTTTTTCACATTTTTTACATAAAAGGAATGATTTTTAATCAAAGTGAGTTTTAACTCAGTTTGTCTTTTTTCTGACTAATTCTAGGCTTGAACCTATAGCATTGGTAAACATTAACATAAATTACCCCATTCTATTATTTATGTGAATTTACTGCCCAACCTTTGGGCACTTCTACTCAGAAACCAATCCGGGCATAAGCTTCAGAGTATGCATTAACATAACTGGGAGCTGAAGTCATTGTTCACTATTACTCAGAACTTCTTACACAGCACTGTATCTCAGTGCTATGAGATTTTTTCCTATCATGTAAAGTTACTCTTCTGAAGTATTTATATGTTTGTGTTTCAGCAAAAGAAGTCAATAACTCACTGCACCTTCTCTTGAGTTGTAGAAAGCAATGAAGTTTTTCTTCTCTTTATGTCATTCTAATTTTTCATACTTTTTCTTGTCAATGAACCTTAATTACTTCTCTATTCTCCTTATCTACCCCTTGTAACCAAAAAAATTTGCCTTGATATGTATTCCAAAACTTTGCAGAGGCTAGAATGCACAATGCATTCACTTCCATTTCCTGGGCTATATTCCCTCATATGAAATTCCCCCCTTTGTTTTTGTTTGGTATCTTCTGCTTATCTTCTAGACTCTATTCCTATATATTCTCTTCAGCATTTCCTGACTGGTATCCAATTTCTCTATTGCTATAATGTCATGAGTAAAATCCCTAATAAAGTACTGCTATTATGCTCTCTAACCCATGATTTTTCTGGAGTGCCTTTGTTAAGATCCTTAAGGGTATATAAGCTGTTAGGATCTTACTACCCAATACATAGAATGTATCCGATAAACATTAACTTTTCTTCTGAGAAGGTAGGCAGAGCAGAAATCAGTGATTAATAAAATGAACGAGAATACTAATTAAGATAATTTAAGACAAGGTTTTCTACTTTATAGAAAATTCTACTTTTTAATAACAATGTGCTATATTCACAAATGAGAGTAGATATTAATCTCTACTGTTCTATTCTCTATTACACAAAAACATGTGTAAGATAATACACATATTACTTAGTTCCATTTAGTTACCACAATGCATACATGTTCCAAAACAATGTGCTATACATGACAACTATGCATCATTTTTAGTTAAAAGTTCAGTTTTGGAGTAGCATAGATTTCCAGATATTGGCATTTTCACTTATTTCTCCAAAAATTAGCATGCATACAAGTGCATGTGTGTGTACACAGACATTGTGAGTGATTAAAAATTAAAAAAAAAAAACATGATTTGAATTAAGAGACTTGACACCAAACCACCTGAGCAAGTCATAACACATCTCAATATTGGTTTCTCCAACTGAAAGGTGTGATAAAAAAATATTTCCCTAATTACTTTGAATTTGAAATGAAGCAACACACCAGGAAGGTATTTTATACAGTTATTACTTAAGTGTTATAAAAATCCAACTATAACAACTAAATTTACTCAATTTAAACATGTCAGAGTCTTTGGCCTAACAGTAGCAAAGAAGTGAAACTTGAAAGCTAACCTTAAAGAAAAGCTAAACCAAAGGACTGTGATAAACTATGACTCAAGTGCTGATAGCCTAGAATAGCAAGCTACAAATCACAAATGAGATCTTTGTTAATTCTATAGGGATTGGTAAGAGGCCTTCAAATCCAGACAAGGAAGAGATGGAAAGCTAAAATGCAGAATTATATTATTTTGTCTTTAATACTGTAAAAACCTTGCTGCCAAATCACTTCCATTGATATATAGCAAAATGCAGTAAATCACTTAATTTACTCAAAAGAACTTAAATGTTTTAACCAGTCTGCCATCAGAAGAGATCAAGAAGAGGACCAATGGGACTTGGGCTGCAATGTGAGCTGTCTTTAAAATGCAATTGTTCTAATCATTTTCTACAGATGCAGCCTCACAAGGGGCTGCTGTCACAGGGACCATTTACGACTTGTTATGGTGTCTCTATTGTTTACCAGCAACATTCGCTGAAAAAGGCGACAGCTGGGAGAGAAAGCTGCTACTCAACGAACAATATAATCCCGTGAAAGTAATCAACAAATTTAAGGGTGTTAATTAACTTTACACTTTATCATGTTCAATTACTTGTCTTTTCTAGGAAAGATTGCCGTGCACAATCAGTTTAGAGCGTGCCATGTTTGATTTGTAAGTGATCACTGTTTCTGTTTCAGAGTCCATGTCAGATGTTCTCTTGGGTTTTGGTGACACAGATGAATGGCTCTGCACATGTTAAGGGTGATCTGGTTTAACATAAGCCAGCATAACATAACCCCTTGTTAACACTACTTCTGGCATTATCCAAGCTGGAAACAGAAAAGCAAAATCATGCACAACACCACTCTGGAGTCAGATAAACAAAGTTTGGTTAGCTTTTCCTGAAATAAACAGAGACCCAACTACACAGAGAAATAAGCCATTTTTCATCATTATTTTTCAAAGTGAGACCTGCCTTTCAGGGGCATGTTTGGGATCATTTCCTCCCAGCAAGATCTTGAAGCTCTGCCACATTATGCACAAAGCATCGCCGCACCCTCAGAGTTTACATAATGCAGATAGTCTTTTCCATAGCAGTTGAATAAATGCTAGAGGTGTGTTAAGTACTGGGTTGTACTAAATTCTAGAATGTGCATTTTAAGGCCAGACACTATATAAGTGTGAAAATCTGCAGGGAGATATATTAATCTATGAAAAACAACTTATAATCTTCCTTACCTTTAATGCTCTTGTCCTATATATATTAATAGGACAAGAGAAAGTTCAGGATGAAGTGATAACATATTCACACTGCATTTTAATGAACGTCACTGCAGTTCTTCTGAATTGATTAAGGGAGCTTTGTATCAAAATATTTTATAAACCATTAATGAGGTGAATAAAATTCAAAACCAAGGTTTGGCAGGAAGTGTCTATCTTGAAGATAACAAAATCAAGGAAGATGAATCTATTCTCTTAAAAAAAAAAAAAGAACTACCTATATAAGATTTTGAAATCTCTTCATAAACTATAACTTGCTGTTCTAGACTATTTCCCACACAATATACAAATTAAATACACATAAATAATTTTATCTGGTTAGTTGGTTACAGCATTCACAAGGACAAAGCTGCACTTCTTCAAAATAGAAAAGTTGTTAACTCTGAAAGCTAATAATGTCCTTAAGTTAAATATTAAAGAAGGAAATTATAGGCTATATCTGAAACAGCTGAAACCACAATACACAGCAGCAGAAAACATTTGTTTTCTGCAGAAGATCTGCAGGGAGAAGAGAAGCGGTCGATAGATCCTTAAATTGGAAGCAATAGCTGTTCTTCTAGCCCAAGTTGGCAGCTGCTACATTTGCAGACCTGGTTCATTATTTACCCATAATGACCATCAAGCTGCAGTCAAAGTCAGATCACAACAACTGTCAGCAGCTCTTTTAATTAGCCTTGTTTGAATTCAGATAAATATCACAATAGCCCTGCTTATGCTGAAAGAGCAACAGAATGTTCTGCATGGAGTCAGGCTGGTTTGAGAAAGACCAGTGCAGAACAGAAGCTCAGACAGAAATGCAGAGGGGAGTTTAAAGGGTAGTGCAAATCAACAAATTAAATGGTTTGCTTTCATTTTGAAAATCACTTTAAAAAGCAATTCCCTGATGCGTACCCAGAGCAAGATGATGCCCAATGCTGGACTGCAATAAAACTCTAGGCTCCTGAAAGTCAATTATCTAGAGCTCAGTGAGAATCAGCACAATGCCTTTGGAGAATATGATTTCAAAACCGTAGATGTATAGCTCAGTGGTACAGTGAGCTTAACCTCTACAGCTAGCTCCACTATATATCTTGTCTAGCACCACAAAAAAAAAAAAAAAAAACTAAGCTCTATCTTTTAACTAATAAATCATTAACCTTTAAAAATCATTTTTAAAAGCCAAATAAGAAATCTTTCATAAAATAACTTGCAATATCAATGCCCTTCTACTTTACCTTC
>PVKA01022523.1:0-36991 GCA_004027165.1 Ctenomys sociabilis | reverse complement strand
TTTCTTTCTCCTCCTCTTTTTCATATTTGGGAGCTTGTAACAAAAAGAAAGTGCCAAACAGCAGCTCTGCATAGTTTTCCTAGTGGGAATTGAACTCACTTCATCACACTTGCCAGGCAGGCCCTGTGCCACTGAGCTGTACCCCAAACCCCTAGCCCTCTGTAGGCACAATATTTTACAATGACAGCAAACATTTCAGAATTTTCCAAGAAGTATGAGATTTTGAAATAATCTTAACCACAAAACTATGAAGGACCAGGATAGTACAAATATTTTCCAAGCAGCTCATAAAGGATAGTGGCAGGATTTGAACCTAATAACTGGCTCTGGAGTCTATTACCGCCTGTGTTACAATGTACATATCTGATGTGACTGACACATTGAAATGCTACATAGAGCATGGACCTCACAGTGTTACCTGCCTTGCTGTCAGTAGCTTTTGATAATCTCAAGAACACTGTAAGGTAGCTAGGTTGATGGACCCATGTTGCAGATGAGAATACTACCAAACTACCTCCTAATTAAACAACTTACTGTTTCATTGCAGTGATAGCTATAGTGGAAAGCTAAACATTTTGATTATATAATCAGGATTGTTGTGATAACTAATGTTAGATTATTACCTGACTTTATTAATCTTGGTTTTATTGCCTTCTAGATTTGGGAGTGTTATAAGACTAAGAATTGTTTTGGGAACTTTGAGAGTCCCTAGAGAGCACATGGCCAGCTTTTGGGAAATTTATAGAGAGAACATACAATTTAGTTTTTAAACAGAGGTTTAGATTTAGTGAATTTCAAAACTACATGCTCTGACATAAGCATATATTAAAAACAGAAAAGTATTTTATGCTTATGGAAAATAATTACTACCAATAGGTAAACTCAGTATATATGTCCTATTCATTGATTACCTGCTAGTCATTAGTGAATGCTCTAGTGGTACAATATATTGACTCAGTTTTTTTTTTTTTTAATGCATTTCATTGTTACAGGGTCACATACTTCAGGCTCATAGTGATCCTCCTGTTTTCAGCTTCCCAGTATGAGGATTAAAAATGTACACTGGGTGTAGGGCTGGCACGGAATGTGGTGCCAGGTCTCTAACCATGCCCTTACCTTAGCTTGCTTAAGTAGGCACTGCAGTCCATTGAGCTATATTGCTGGTCACCTAGCTCAGTTTTTCTCTTTTTGTTTTTAAACTGATACAAAAGGCCAGGAAAATAGCTTAGTAGAATAGGCACTTGCCTGGCAAGTACAAGATCCTGAGTTCAAACTCTGGTACCACAAAAATAAGTAAGTAAATTGATATGAAGATATTTATAATTAGCTATTCTTCATATTCTAAAGTACAGTGAAAGTAAAATCACTTTTAGATTGATATATCTTTATTTGCATTTGGATGCAGTTTGAGTATCCATTGTTCAAAATGCTTAGGTTTAGAATCATTCCAGATTTTATAGTTTTCTTGATCTGAAATCATTTGCAGAGATGTCTTAGAAACTTTCTGGATGTCAGGGTACTAATCACCAAGGCCCACTACTGAAAGGCGGGGTTTTACTTTGGCTCGTACTTCCAGCCTACTGTCCCTGTTTCAGGGAAGGAGGGGCAAGGTGGAAGGGTCTGGAGGAGAAAAGCTCTCAATTCATAAACACAAACAAGCAGAGAGAGAAGGGAGGAACTGGAGAGGGTGAAATGTCTTCCAGCTCCCACACCAACCATCTGTCCCTTCCAAGGAGGCCACACTCATTAGCAGCGAGTCACCTGGAGCACCATATAGTCCAATCATTTTACAAAAGCTCCTTTTCTAAAAGGTGGGGATTTGGAAAGGCATTCAAGATATAAGTCACATAAATAACTTTACTGATTAACCATCCTTAATTTGCACATCCAATAACAAACTGCTCAAGAATCTGATTACTTTGAGTGCTATCTCAGTGCTGGAAATAATTTTGATTTAAGCACTTTGGATCTCATATTTTGAGGTTAGGAACACTCAGCATATAAAATCTTTTTGTTCATGTTACCTCGTATTCTAACAGGAGTCCAGCAAACAATTTGTCATCATCCATATTTTACAAGTGAGAAAACTGAGACTCAAGAAATTTAAAATTTCTGCTCAAATGATCTAGGGATACAGATACAGCAAACCAATCCTCAGATTTTAAACCTTGGCTACATTAATGATTGAAAGGTGTACTTATATTTTAAGACATTGCATGAGAAGAATAGCTATATTTCCCTTCTTATGCAACTTTTAATTTAGGTTTTTTAATCACATGTCCTAATTATGATGTTTCCAAAAATTAGAGCTGCTCTGACTTTTTTTTTTTTTTTTTTTTTGTATTTGGTATAGGGTCTCACTATGCAATTTGAACTCATAGTAATCCTCCTCTTTTCAGCCTCCCCAGTGCTGGGATTAGAGGTGTGTGTTACCATGCCTAGGCTCAGTCCTTGGCTCAGCATGCCTTGGGGTGGGGCTGGCATGGCATGTGGTGCCAGGGATCAAACCCCAGCCCCTGAGCTTGCTTAAGCAGGTGCTTAGTCCACTGGGATATCTCACTGCCCAGCTCTGACAATATTTGCTGTAGTTTTATTTTGTAAATTGATACTATATATTATGTTTTAAAAATTGAAAGTAACACTTTTTTCTTTGACTTTTTCCATATTTTAGGTCCTGAGGAGGTGGAAGTCAAGTGCTCTTTGAATCATGTTGCTTGCCTTGGAACGAACCAATGTGTTCATTTCTCTCAACTGTGCAATGGTGTTCGGGATTGCTCAGATGGCTATGACGAAGGAATGCACTGTCGTGGTAAGTCCACTTGTAGAATAAGACAAATGAGCTATTAACTTTTGCACAGTAATGAATGCCCTAAATGAGACTACAACCCACCTGTGCTTTTAATCAAAGCCATAGCATTTAGAAAGCATGAACTGTACTGCATGTCAATATGCATTAAGTTGTGATTATTATGTTTTATTTAAAAATCTCATTAGAAGGAAGTAAACATTTACATTTTAATACTGGGTTCTTTTTTTTTTTTTTTTTTTTTGGTTGAACTGGGGCTTGAACTCATGCCCTTGTGCTTGCCAGGGAAGCACTTACTCCATTGAGCCAACTCCCTGGCCAGATACTGGGTTCTTAAAGCAATTGTATATTTCGTACAAAATTATTCTTTTGAGCAAAGAATAATTGAGAAAGTCACAGTAAGTTAATAGCAGAGTGTTATAAGCTCTTTTGTCTAAATAATTCTTAATCAATCATTGAAGGAACACTTCTACAACAAAAAAACTGTAGTAAATTTATTTATCATAAACGTATTTCTTCACTTTAGGTCCATGATACTATGGAATTAATTTTCCTGCAACTTTCTGCTTCAAAAATCTACACCTAAATTCTGTAATGGTTAAAATTTAACTGTGTGCAAAAGTAAAAAAGCAATTGGAACTGGCTCATTCTAATCAAGCTAGGAACTGGATGGGGAAAGTAAAAAGTGAGATCAAGAAATATAAAGTCATGGGTCCAAGAAATGGAAGTGGATCTAAGTCTTAGAATCAGACATGTGCATCAGGATGCAAGCTGGAGTCTGGGAAGAAATTCTATGCCAGTCATGTAACAGTCTATTCAGAAAGACTATAACATGAACGATACTAGAGCCAAAATTCAAAGGGGATCACAAATGGCAATAAAGCCAAGATTTAAAGAGAATCTATGCTTTATTTTATTATCTGTGTGACAATTAGGAATAGAAGAGGTGGTAGGAAATGAACACACATGTCTGATCTTTGCATGATCATGTGGAAAAGGTCAGAGAATAGGACCTTGGCAACTGTGTAAGTATGCACTGTATTTTGAAATCAGCTACCAATTTCTAAAGCTTTTAGTTAGCAGTGTCCAAGCCAAATATTACCTGCCTGGCACAGTCCCACCAAGGTTTGAAGGCCCGTGGTTTCTTGGCTACAGCTGAAATAAACTGAACTCACATCTAGAAGTGGATGGATATATTAGAAAAGAGTAAACATAATAAAGATTATCCAAAAAGATAAAAATGTTGAAAATTCATAGTGGGCGACTGAATCAATTGAGATGTGGTGTCTTTTCCCTTTTTGCAAATGGGTGGCCAAGTATTCTAATTTTATGGGCAGATTTCAGCTGAGATGTTAATGGTGTTCACCAATTTTCTTCTTTGCTTGAATATCTTAGCTTTGAACTCTGAAATTTCCTGTAAGGAGATCATGGATTTCAAATCTCAGTTATTAATATCTATGCAATAATAATGAGGGACTTATTTTTTTCCTTAAAGGTTTTGTGACATGTATTATTTGTTATGATTGCACATTCAAAGGAATGATACCAACATGAAATGAATTAATGAATTACAAATGTATAAGAGTTTTAAATTTCATTTTAGAGATTAATTATATTTTCTGAAACCTCATTCTAACAACTTCGTGTGTAATTCACACTTTTCATTAGTTAAGTGCAATTGTTTGCAAGCAAATATATGTGACTAAGCTTTTAAAATGATGAAATCAACACATTTCCATTTGTTACTTCTTCCAAGACAATTAAACACATTTTAATATATTAAGCATTTTACAGTGCTATGGATCATATGAAAATACATTTCCACCTTTAAAAAATTAGATTCTATAATTTCATAGATGAGGGTATATGTTTATAGTAAAATAAAGGATTTAAACAAAGGCAAAATATTTGAACAAAAATAAAATGCTGGTACATTAATCTCCATGCTAGAAAGTTCAGCTTCTAGGTCAGGTTGAAAGTGTATCATTATTCATGTCCCAGTCTTCTTTTCCTATAATTACTTTCTAACTGCTTCAGATTTCACATTTCTATTGTATGGTAAACTTTCTGCTTATTAATTTTCTGGTAAACAGTTTATTGTACTACTTTGTTCTTTAACATATTTCTAGATTTTATTAAACAAGGTGTACTTAGAAACTGATTATCATGACCTGTGGTGGACCTAGAATAAGAAGCACAGCGTTTGAATCGCTAGATGCCGTTTACCTCAATGGAGAATGTTGCACTTACTTCTCTGTCCTCACACACTACATGGAATGGTAGGGTCAGGGAGAATGAAAGGATGCATTCATCCCACTGAGGGGTTTCCATAAAAATTCTGCTTGGAGAAAAGACCCTCAGAACTTGACATGGTAGAGTGCCTCCAACACATGCATAAAAATTAAGTCTGTGGCTACTTTAGACATGGCACGTGGGTGTGATCTGTGGTATATCACACTGTGGCAATGAAGTCTACTCACTTTTAAACTTTCTCCTAATTTTTGGTCACTTGTGATGAGTAAATGTTTTCTTCGTAATTAATTAGACAGTAACCTTGTCATATCTCCATAGGGAAATGAAACTCCCAACTTCAAAGATACCTGAGCCGAGTTCATGTTCTCTAAAATGGAAGAATGAGTTTTAGGAACAATGGAGGTTAAGAGCAGAATATATTTATTGAACCAAAGAAAATTCCTGACAGAGGGACAGAGGGGAACCCAAGTGGGTGCCCCCTCCCAGTCTGTGTCTCCCAGGGATTTTATAGAGTAAAACCATGTGGTGAGGCAGGTCCAAGGTGGAAAACATGGGAACTCACTCAAGTAGGCACGAGGTAAAACAATCTCATAGTCAACCAATGAGATTCTAAGCACAATGATTCAAGTAAAATTAATTAAATCCAGGACCAAATGGAAAAGGGAGTCACCTAGTAAGCCAGCATGAATTCAGAAGAGGGGCTTTTCCTGTAGGGAGCTGGGTTAGTGACTCTTCCATGCACCCTCAAGATGAGAACCCCATTTAGAATGCCAATCCCTGATGTCTATCTTTAGGGATGTATGCATTTATTTGATCCTTTATCTTGAAGTCTGGCCCACAGCCCCGGTGTCTATCTTACCCAAAGTTGCACAGCATTTTCCTTGTTGTCTACTTGAGGGCCTAGCCCTGTCTGACTGACAAAAATGTTTCTTTCTAACAAGCCTCCCTGAATCATTATCTCTAAATACTCTCCCATTCACTAAAGATACACAATAAATAAAAATGCCAAGTTAATATAACTGTTACATTACTTCAGGAAACACTTCTAAATCGCTTCTGCCTTTTGTTGCTTTCTAAGTAAGTGTAGTAATTCACGTGATTAAACATGAGTCTCAACCATGATGTAAGAACTGATTTTCTTCTAATGAAATTTCCAAAGGACTCTTGATGGTATATTTGTATCCTTTGTGAAAATCACTAACAAAAAAATTTAACATTCTAGAAGTTTTGGTCTTGTGAATGCTTTTGTTATCGACTGAATTGTTTTCTGAATGTTTCCTACAAAAATCAATTTCTTTCTAGTGAAAATAATGAGAAAATATCTGTTATTAATGATTTTCTATAACAGCCATATTTTAATCTCCAGAATTTTGTTCCACTGGAAAAAATTAGATTTTTGTATGTGAGTAGCATTATATATAGTAATGTGCTTATAAAAATTTTACAGTAAAAACTGTCAAAGTCACCACATTATATTTTAAGAAGTTTATCTCCTGCTACACAGTATTTTCATAGTGGGAGCAATATTACCCTATCTCAATTGCCTGAGCAATATAAAACATTCAATAAAATAAAAGGAAGCTCAACCCGAAGTTTTTCCAAAGAGATCCTCACAACCATACAAAGAGTGATAAAAGTGAACAGAATCAAAACCTGAAATAGATTCCTAAGATACATCAATGTGGTACATTACAATTTGACAGAATTAAGAGAAGCTGCTAAATAACATTAAGAGGGGCCTAATAAAAAGGACACAATTGAGACCAAAAAGTGAAATATATTAAAATCTGAGAGTATGACAGTTACTAGACATTCTGCACTTACTTTGCTAAAAGAAGAAGGAAAGTTTTCAGGTCAGTGTAGGAAAGAAAGAGTAGTCCCGATATTGCTAGAAAAAATAATTATGCAATCTCAGTAGTTATGTAATGTCTCTTTCAAGCAAAGGAAATAAAATATGTGAAAATTTACTAAATTTATTAGGAAGTAAAATTTGTTCTTGAAATATTTTTCCCCAAAATCTACAAGTATATATACATAAAAACATATGCTCATCATTTTTGATTTTTTGTTTTCTCTGAAACTCTTCCTATGTAATGCAGAGTTTAGGACATGTAGTAATTTTATGAGGAATCTAGAAAAATAAAATTTTCTTAGCTATTCCCTGATTCCTTGAAATACATTTCTTGAATTCTATTTCATAATTTTTTATGGGTCCAGCCCATGTGGAAACTGGCTAAATCACCATGGTGTCTCCACAAGTTGGCGATGAGCCCAGAACTACCTACCTCTTCTTCTTCCCAGCATACCCTTCACCCAGCCCACCAAGATGACCTACCTCACCTCCCAGGAGGATATCCAATGAGCCTTCGCAATGACATCACCCCGCCCCCTTAAGGAACCTATAAATAGAGTTGTCCTCCACTGTTGGCCCAGAGGTCTGCGCGTGTCTTTCTCTGATGTCCTACCATGTCCGCAAAAAAAGCCTCTTTTATCTTTTCTGTCGCTTTGCTACACCGCTGCCACCCATCACCGCCACCATCTCTGCTGAGTGAACTCTGTCTATTTTATTTTCTTGTCACTTGAAATATAACTTTTCTAATATGTATAAGTATATTTTTCTCCATCCATATAAAGTAATGTTTTACTAATTCTAATATATTTATTTTCGTTGACGAATCTGTAGTACTTAAAATTTTGCATTCTTTTTTGATCTTTTATATTTCTGTCCAAAAACTGGTTCTTCAGAGTGTAATCTATCACTTACTTAGAGAGAGATTCTCAAAACAGATCAAGGTAAAAGGAAGATTTTATTATTTGCAGTCTCACCATGGGGAAATTAGCAATCCTTTAAACTCCTTGCTTAAACTTCATACGTATTTCAAAAGTTCTAAAAATGAACTAAGCTAAAAACTAACTTGTAGATGATTTATTCAGGACTACATTTTTTATTGAGGGAATAGGAAAAATTATTGTGCTATTACTCACTCTAACAATGATTTCAGATGGCACACATTTTAGCTTGCAGCTACAAGAAAAAGAAGGAAAGGAGGGAGGGAGAAAGAAAGGAAGGAACAGGAGGGAGGGAGGGAAAGAAGAAGGGAAGGTGACAGGAAGGAAAGAAGCTGTTAAAGAAAGATGAATTTGTAACTGTTCTTTTTATTTAACTTTATGTTAATGCTCCTCATCTTAGCTTCATTTGAAAAGTTCCATTGAAAAATACTGTTATTCTTTTCTTAAAGTTTTGCTGCAAAGCAGGAATTTCAGCAAGAAGAACCCAAGGGTAGACATCTGCATTCATGCTCCAGAAAGTACATTGGCTAGCAATTTTAAGCTTGAGGAATGTGGAAGAAAACGTAAAATGTCAATAAACCTGAGTTGAGAAACAAAACAGCGGAATTAGCCAGGAAGCCCTGGGTTTGTGGGCCTTTTGGTGATAAAGCTTCTGTAAATTAAGAATAGATCTTACTATATTTTCTAGAATAAGGTAACATCTATGATCTTAACATTAATAGATTTAAGAGTCAAGTTTAATTCTTCCCAGAAGCAAAACAAGGATTTTTCAGAGAAAATAAATCTATACGTATCATCTTCTTTCCCACTTTAACTGACATATGGTATTTATTCACAGAACTTATTTTTGGTTATGGGTCATATTATAACTTAATATATGTATATAATTTATAAAGGTCAAGTGATTAAAATAATGTGTTTAGTTAAGACTGTGTACTTATTGAAGGCTCCTATAAATATATGTGAATATATTTGTATATGCACATATGTGTGCATGTCATTTTATAGAATTATGATTTTATAAAGCCTGCTTAGTTGGAGATGAGCTTTTACACACTTATCTGAATATGTAACACAGATTTTTCAGGTGGGACTACTAAACTAATTTGCTAAAGACATTTGAAGTTCAAATTTATCTGTCTGTTTGCATATGATTATTTCGAGAGCTGGCTAATTTAATAAGTGTACACCTTTAGGAACACATGACTCTATTGTAGCTCAACATTCAAAAAGAAAACCCAGAATAGTTTAGTATAGATGGGAAGGAAATTTTATCTTAATAGACACTGTTGATCAATGTTAATATACAAAATTCCTATGCTCTGTCCCTAAACAGATTTTTTTAAAGATTAGCTATGGAAGGTTAAAAAAATTGATGAGGAATTTACAAAAGATGTATAAGTTTATGGGGTTTTTTTCTTTTTCTTTTTTTTTGTGGAACCTGGGATTGAACTCAAGCCCTTGCACTTGCTAGGAAAGCACTTATTCTACTGAGCCATTTCCCTGGCTCCAGTTTATGATTAACTTTAAGTGATCTAAGATAAAGTTCTTAACTTAAAAATATTAATTTATTCAAACATTGTTTAGATTCTATATTTATCTCTAAAATTTACGTTGTCAAACTAAGTTCTATTGGTATGTATATATTTTTGACATAATCTTATCATTGGGTGTTTCTGTTTTAATGGTTAGATCTTTAATCCATTTTGACTTTAAATTAGTGCATGGTGATAGAGCTGGGTCAAGTTTTAGTTTTCGGCATGTAGAAAGCCGTGTTTTCCAGCACCATTTGTTAAAGAGGCGATCTTTCTTCCAGTGAGCTTGTTTAGCCCCTTTGTCGAAGATCAGATGGCTGAGTGTGATTGTAGATGCCTCTGCATCTTCTAATCTATTCCACTGATCCTCAGGTCTTATTTTGTTGCCAATACCATGTTGATTTTTTTCACAGTGGCTTTGTAGTATAATTTCAAGTCAGGAATTGTGATGCCTCCTGCCTTGTCTTGATTGTCCAACATTGCCTTTGCTATTCTAGGTCATTTGTGGTTCCAAATAAATTTTAGGAATGATTTCTCTAGGTCTGGGAGGTATGTTGGTGGCAGTTTGATAGGAATATCATTGGTAAGAATACTGCTACATCATAGACTTTGAATATTTTCTGAGTTGACCTCTGTTTTGATTTTCAACAGATGCAAGTGAAAATGTTGCCATACTCTAGTTGCAGAGTACTTTTTCTGTTTGTTTACTTAACAATCATAGGAGAAGAATTAGGCATGGCTTGGTTATGGGTGTTGTTCCTTACTGTAAGGAGCTCCTATAATACCTGTCTTCCACACACTTCAGATTCCTTGAAAAGACTTTGCAAGTCTAGAATTGTCTACTAGTGTCAGAGTAGTTACCTAACCTGTGTGAGGTGAAGGCCCAGCTTGACCTCTGTCATTGCAAAGACTAATAAAAGTCTTTCAGGTTTAGAAGTGTTTTTGTTTGTTTGTTTTTTTGGCTGGCTCAGGATGCCTTCAGGGCAGGTTTGGTAAGGCTTGAGGATCTGGTTTTCTAACTACAGCATACTGATTTCTTTGTTTAATCAGTCACTTGAACAACTGAGCTAATAAGCAGGCCCTAGTCTTTCAGGTTTAGAAAAGTCTAGAAATTTCATGAGTCCTACCCTCAAAAAGATCTTAAATTTTTTATCATTTGTTAAATAGTTATTGTGCACAGAATTAGAAATTCATTATCTATATTTTTCTCACTCTACTTTCTGATATCTTATAATGAAAAACAAATAAGGAAGGCTATGATAACAAATGTGACTAAATAATCTGTTTATCTCTGCCAGTAGAAACAAAGTAAGTGTATCCTTTGCATCCATTAACTTTATTAAGTTTCTGTCAAGTACTTTCAATATTCCAGACATTTACCTGACCACCAGGGATACAAAAGCTTTATTTTCTGCCTTCATCAAATTTATATGTCATGATGTAGATAGGTAACAATCACTGAGAAAAGACAACAGTTTTTTTTTTTTTTTTGTTTTTTTGTTTTTTTTTTGTTTTTTTTGAGACAGGGTCTCACTGTGCAGTTCAGGCTGGCCTTAAGCTCACTTTGTAGCTCAGGCTGGTCTCGAACTCACAACAATCCTCCTGCCTCAGCCTCCCTAGTGCTGGGATTACAGGCATGCGTCACCACGCCCGGCAAGACAACAGTTTTTGATCTTGCTTGAGAGGGTGGAGGGTATGGGAAGATTACCAAGAGGGTTGATAGCTGATTTGCAAGTGTGGGAAGAGGAAATGAAAGGATTGACCTTTGAAAATAAAAAGCCCCAAGGACAGAGGCACAAGTGCAGGGGAAAGCTCTGCGCACTCAGGACAGCGCAGCCCTGTGATAAGATGGAGCAAAGGAGACTGAGAGAAGACCCTTGAGCTGGAAATTAGAAAAACGATCAGTTTGTTACACGTAAGAGGCTACACTAGAACAATGTTGCATGTAGTACAACTTACTTAAAAAACAACACAAAAAATTGCAAAGAGAAAACAATTAAAAATAGTAGGACATTCTTTATAGTATTAATAATGTTTAAATATTAAGCATATGATAGTTAGAAATGTTGCACAGCTGTAGAAATTAACGGTTTTTCCTTAGCCAGTAAATATAAACGTATTATAATTCCAAAGCCTTAAGCTAAAATAGTCGTATATCGTTTTTTACTTGTCATGTGAATATATTATACCTAAGTTCAAGTTAAAATAGATACTATGTTGTAGTATATTAAGTGAATTCATTTTCAGATGGAAGTTAAGAATTCAGAACTATTACTATTTTAAGCAACTGGAGTGCTATCTTAAGCAGATTACTAAAATACTACTTTATTGGATGATGCTTAAGTTTTGACTTTTTGTCCCTTGATTTTGAAATATGCAACTGTTTCAATATTACTGAAAAGTAGGAAGGATAACACTGTCACTCAACCTCACATGTTAGGCCAAATCCCTTATGATTTATTATTTAATTTTTGACACAAGCAGCTTGATATTTTTAAAAAAGCAGTGAATTTAAGCAAGTAGCTGAGGTTGACTGCTGTCCCCAGGAGCCACAGAGGAAAATCAGCTTGAGAGTCAAGCTTAAACACTGTGACCTTGAGTTTTCATTCTCCAAGTTTGACCACTGGGCCTTAACATACCGATTCTGAAAAGTGCATAAAATTGTTATGCTTCAGCATCCTTCCTGAGCTAGTCTCAAGGCAGCAACTTTGCTTTAAAAAAATCTACTGAAAGATATTTTTGAACTAGCTATATATTCCCTGTCAGTTTTATTAATTGATTGAACAGAAGAAAATGTGCTGAGTGAACAGCAGGCTGAACATGTATATAACCAACTTGCATAATTCAGTGTCTCAATCTGACTGGTAGATCTATCCCCTTGAGAAAAATTAGCGCTATCATTTGACGGGGGAATGTGGAAGGGACAGGAAGTTTAACTCTTTGGAGTAGATCTGCACTACTAACGATAGGAAGTTTCCCTTTTTCAGAAAGCCTTTAGGAATCCAACTTTATAATGGGAACTGAAAATAATAAAGAGATTTTTCAAGCTAATCCAATGGAAAAATTTTGAATTTTTCACCACAACAATGTAATGCCATTCTGGTGAGAAATAACAAATAAATATTAAGAAGAATTGAGATATTTTCAGTTCACTCTGGATTCCTAATAAAGCTTCTATGGAAAGATGCTCTCAAGTGATTATCTCCTAATTCTGGCAGGGTTCAATGCTAGATTTTCACCAAAATAGCAGAAATAACTTTGATTCCTTTTTTCTAATTCATATCCTTAAAAAAGTAAATCCTGTTCCACTGAGTTACATGTGTGCTAATGTTACTTCATGTATCTGAATGCATGTCCCACTAAATTCATGTGCTAAATCTTAATTACCAGGGCTGGAGATATAGCTCAGAGGCACAAGCATCTCTCTGACAAGCACAGGGTCCCAAGTTTGAACTCAGTATTGCAATAAATAAACAAATATGGTAGTAATTTCCATGGTATGAAGAACATTTTAGAAATGCTTAAGTCATGAAAGCACAAGTCTCACTAATAGAATAACTGCCCTTACAAAATAGGACAACAGGAGCTCTTTTGCCCCTCTGTGTAAGGACGTAACCTGACCATTGCTTCTTAGAATCAGGTTGGAGGGCTGTCACCAAATCCTTAATCTAATAAGACTTGATTTTAGACTGACTAGCCTGCAGAACTGTGAGAAAGTAATTTCTGTTGTTAAAGCTGTTGAGTCTCTGGCATTTTGTTATAGCAGCTTAAACAAATAGGACACAGTGGCGGTGCATTATCTCCATATATTAAGTGACATTCAGAGAAATAGAATAAGCATGAGAGTGGTGATTCTGAGCACATCATGGTAAATTCCTTCAGAGTCAAAGCAAAGTTATTTCTTTTATGCTGTGGTAGGAAGTTAGAGATATGTAAGTGTCCATTTTCAGTTTCTTGAAACTTTTTAAGTATGTTTGCTTATTTCAGTATAGATATGAGAAACTATTAAAGTTGATTCTACTGGGACTTATTTGCTTTAATTGATTTATATTCTATTTTTCTATTATTTTTATGATATAAGAAAAAGCATGAGGGCCTGAGGCAGACAGGACCTGAGACAAATGGGGTGGGAGAGACACAAGGGGGGCCTGAGAGACACAAAAGTCCTTAGACTCAAGTGGGTCTGAGGCACACAGGGACTTAGGCACACAGGCCCATAGACTAAACACAGGACCTGAGATGCACACTTCACCTAGTGCTCTGCTTTGCTAGCTGTTGAAACTCACCCAGACCCAGAAATTGTAGCTGGTATTTTTTAACAGTATATTTATGCAACTTGTTCACTAGCATCTATTTTCCAAGTTTGTTTAGAAGTAAAAATTGACCACTTCTTCCTATATTATGTGGTATTCCATTTTCTATAGTACAGAAAGCACTAGCTGTAACTCCATTGCTAAGTAATTAGTTATGCTAACCCACCTAACACTACATAAGATCCCTTCCACACAACCTCATTGTATGTCTTGTATTTGGCTAAGAAAGGACACTGCCACCATGACTGATAATAAATACTTGACTACACTGGTGGATGGATAGAGGTATGAAAGTGCTTTCAGGGATCATTGTACATGTGTCACCAGCAAAGAAATCTACAGTGTTGTAAATTGTGCTAATCACTATAGAACATCGGCTAGATGAATGCGTTTTCTTTCTTTCTTGAAATAATATGTAGTTTGTACTTTTAGGAAGTGCTTGAACTTTTATTTTGTTAAAATATGCTGTTATATTAAATGTAAGTGATTTTTATTTTATATTTGGAGTGGACTAAATTCTCATTAAATATCTTTTAACAGTAAAAAGAAGTTTATATATGTGTAAAAGCATTTTCCTATGTTTTCTCCTATGTAGGTTGTTTTATTTGTGAAAAAAAGTAATTTTGAGAACATTTCTATTGTGACCTGCATTGTGTATTTCTTAGTAAATATCATCTAAAATTAAAGCCTGGGAAGCACTTATTCCACTGAGCCATCTCCCCATCCCCAAGATTAATGTTTTCTGAAAGGAAAATAGAGCTTTTTTCTCCTAAGTATTTTTAGTGCTTAGTCTTTTAGTAATATTCTGAAGATTTGGCATGTATTAGCCCTACCTAGCCATCGAAACAGTGACCAGTAGCATGATATTTTCTCCTCTAACATCTTTTAAATCTATGTACTTTAATAGCTAAAAGAAAATAACTTCACAAAATTTTACTCTTTATAAAAGCTGCCATTTAGCCAAGTACATAGCTAATTTTAAAAGTGTGTTTTCAAAAGAAGTGTATTTTTTTAATGTAAACTCATTTATTAGTGTCAAAGAAAAAGCATGAAATCAAAGGACTGACCTCACTCTGCCTCAGGAAAGTGTAGGGCTAGTCCAGCTCGCTGAGCTGAGGACACCCTACACTGCCAACCCAAATGTGATTGCCGTGTCCGCTGAGCTGCTCCAGGATTATGTTAGTGTGCTGGGAGCCAGGGCTCGAGTATGAGGTACAAGGAAGGACAAGCACTAAAGAGCACTTTTCAGTTCCATTAGCTAAAACATATGGTGTGATCTTGTTCAGAATTCAGCTATGCCACCAAGGGGTGCCAGGAGAAAATCTATATGGTTCAATAAGTGGCTCCACCAGCTCTTCAGAGCTCTTACAGCACCAGCGCTGTAGAAGCTTGGATGTCTAATTTTTTATCTAGGCATTTAAATCTTACTTTACATGTCAAGAAGCATTAACAGGTATAAAATGTTCCTTAGCCTACAAAATTCACATTCTATTATAGCTATTTACAGTATGACATTGAGAACTTTTTATTAATTGCATTGTACTTTGTTCAGTACATAATGTTTATATTCCTTTTCAAGAGTTGCTACAAGTATATAACACATAAATGTAAACTCAATTGCATAAAAATATATATAGAGAAATGCATGGGTATGAGAGTGTGCATTTGCTAATATTTTGCTAGCTTTTGTCTATTGAATTTCCAACAGAAATAATTACATATGGAGTTAAAGCTACACATGCCTTCTTATGCATTTTGCTATGTCTCATTTCCTTGGTTCCTATTTTCAAAACTAGCACAAGGTGAAATTTCTAGGTATGCTTTCTGAGACTTCTACGTTCTACTCCAGTTAACTGACTTTAGTGCCTTTACATTAACTCAGGTTTGTATCCTCCCACCTTAGCTAATTACTCAAATCTGAGTACGTAGAACTTAGGAGTGCATCAAGGGTCAACAATAACACAATGTATTGAGCCTAACACAATATAACTTTCTTTAGAAGTAATAATTTCAGTGCAGCTGCTCCTTAATTTATTTCATCATTTTCCATGTAAATGGTCTATACACTTACTAATTATGGAGAGGCTGTATATTTAACTAGATTATATTTAATTGTCACACTAGCTACTTTACCCCAAGGATGTAATTAATTGTATGGTGACACAAAGAGGAATGAGGCTATCATGAGGCATAAAAGAACTGTTTCGTGGAATGACCTGTGGGTAACTTGCATTAGATACACTGTTTGCTGGAAATACCAGGCTCAAGCAAGCAATATGCTTGCTGTTGACAAGCTTCTCTCTTATGTTAGTGCAAAGTGATTTTCTCCTTTCATTTTCTTTCTTCTTATTTACTGGAAATATTTGCAATATGTGAAAGGGGAAGCAAACATCTTCTTGATGACTATAACTTCAGACAAAGTAGCATCGATAGTTTTCTCTCAATTTGAAAGAGCATTCTAAGATAAAAGGGCCAGAATGGGCTTTGGGGAACATTCACTTGATCCATCTAACTTCAGGCTGAAGTAAACCCAAACTTGCCTCCACAAGGACTATCTCTACCCTATGTGGAAGGCTTCCAAGGAGAGATATTTCAATAATTAATTGATATAAATCAAGTCTAAGTTTAGCAATCTGTACCTTTACGTAAATACTTGATTTTGTATTATAAAATTCATCATGCTGTCAGTTTTCAGCCTTTTCTCTCCCAAAAGTTTTATTTTTCTGTAGGCTCATTGTGTCTTGGTCATTCATCCACATAGCCTTAAATTCCACAAACCACTAAGAACTAGCCCCTTGCAACTAATCTAGATATCAAGTGTCCATCTCCTATCCATTGTGACGGGCTGCCACAGTCTCTGAGCACTACAATTCTTCTTATATTTTGTTTTTTTTATTATAGAGCGTTGCCTTACTTGATTTCATACTAAAAGAAAAAATACTACTGATGCACACATTATAAATGCATGCCTGGAGAGAGACAGAAGAATTAAATACCCTTATGAGGAAAGCCATCTTTGCTTTTTAAGGAACTTTCTGAAAAACTGATGAATTGATGTTTTAGCCTCCATCGTTCTTATTTACCTGAAAGACTGAGAGATGTGGTTTTTCAGGGGATAAACACTGGCTCCACAAGATCAGAACTGGAAGAACAACAGACACTTGGTAGGTTATATTAGATAGTTGAATAAAGCAGGGAATTGGAAGCCATACCAACCGAACCTTGATTGGCTCTGTGGCTTTAATTACCAGTAAATGGATACACTTGAATCATGTCATTATAATTTATCCAGATATAAAATGAATCAAATGAAAGTATTTACTGTATCTCTACCTGAAAACTCTACAAAAAATGTCTTGCTCTGGGGTCACAAATATCTAGACAAAGCGTCCAGGGAGCCTGCATTATCTGGGTGCTGCGGAGGGCAGGTGGACCGAGGCATTGTGAGGACCGACTCGGATGTAGCCAACCTTCTCTGTGCCTTTTTGTTTGCTCCTTACACTCCTCCTGGTCACTTCCTGGGCTCCTGTTCTCCTGTTCCACTCCCAGCCCATGCATTGTCAGCACTTACTTTCTCATTTCAGGCCTTCAAATTCACACTTACACTACTTAAAAACAGTTTCTTTTAATGTCTGTAATATCTACAGCTTCTTTTTCTGACAAGTCGACATGATCATTGATTCTAACCGTGTGATTTGTCAGTAACATATTTCTTCTGTTTGTTGCATTTAATATGTTCAGGTTGCCAAGCCATAGTAACTATGCGAAGCACATTAAATTGTTCTATTTTAGCTTTGCCTGTGTTGCTGCTGGCAGGCTGGATGGTGTTCTGTGGTCAAGAATGGCCCAGGGCTCCCCGTGATTCTTCTACATCAGCTTCCGGAGCATTGGGGTCATGGGCGTGCTACACCATGCCTGCCTTTTATTTGCTTTTTATGGTACAATTTCTGTTTATTTTGCTTTGCTTTCCTAGACTAACTGGAATATGACCAAGTGTACCCCAAAAGCTTTCTTACTAGCCATCAGACACAGCTGGGAATTTCGCCGTGTCCCTGAAGGTGCTGTCAAGGGCTACACCCTTGAGCTATTCAACCAGCCCTGTTTTTGTTTTATTTCAAAGGATTCTTTATTTTTTATTTGAATTTCAAATCCTATCAGGGGATTACTTTTAAAACTTATTATTTTCACACATAAATCCTCACCTGTAATAGTCTGGTTAAGAAAATAGTTTTTACAACATAGATCTAAACAAAAAGTAGATATTATTACATGGGCACTGGAGCAGATTTTTAAAAATTACAACAAAAATATATCAGATTGAGTTCATAGTATTACTCAATACAAATAGTTCTGTAGTACTTGAATGTCTAAATAGGAAACTAAAGACGAACTTTAAGTGTGTAGAAAAATCTTAAAATTAGGAAAAACAAAGGCCAGCAGATAGCTCAGCAGATTAAAACACCTGCTTAGGCAGACCCAGGGACCAGGTTTGGTTCCTGGTGCGCAGTGATGGACCCACCCATGGGGCGCACTAAAATGGTGACGGAGACTGGGCGTGGTGGCACACACCTGTAATCCCTGTGCTTGTGAGGCTGCAAACAGGAGAATCTCTATCAGTCAAATCTATGTAGTGACATCCTGTACTAAATACATGAAAAAAAAAAATAACATAAAAAATTAGGATAAGTGTTAGTGGTCATATCAAATTCCCTATGGATGTAATTCACCCCTAATTTTTCTTTTCTCATAGAATTAAAGATGACACCGTCTTGGAGTAGTCTTGTACATAGCATCTGTGTGGGCCGGGGAGGCTGGGGAACCGCTAGAGATGAGACTCGGCACCTCTGTGACACAGATGCTCAGTCTTAGGGAGGTGCACGTGGGCTAACAAGCCAGCAAAATCTCATTTGTGCGATATTACAAACACCTGTCCTCTGGAGCTTGAATTTGAGGAAACACATACCCAAAAGGCAGTCAGCAGTATTGCTGTAGTTTAGGTTAACAATTGTACAGGATTTCACAGGCCTCAATATTAGGGGAAATATTTGAAGCAAATACAGAAAATATGGATTAGGTGTTTAAATTCTTGACATATTATCTTCCTCATTTAAGCAGAAATAATTACTATACCAGAAAGAAACAGTCCCTCTACCCCTTTTAAAAAGTCCAAAAACAGTGATCTCTTTTGTGATGTTCAGATTGTTTTCACTTAATTATTTTCTGGTTAACCTGTCTATGTGACACTTAAATTTTTACCATTTGCTTGATAAGATTTTCTCCCAAAATTTACTTAGTAGATAGCGTATTTTCCCTTCACTAGATTTTCCTTTTATTTTTCATTTAAGATTTGTGGGATATAACAGTTTTTGTTTGTAAGAAAGAATTCCTAAACCGAAGGTAAATATTTCAAATGTACAAAATTATAATTCTTTACTATTTAGATACAGGTGAAACACACACTCATTCTTTTGAACAGGCAAGTGATAGTTGAATGACATAGGATGTTGAAATTCTTCAAGGATGATTTCCTTTTCTTTTACTACATGCAAATAAGAACTAACATATCTGTAGTTGTCCCACAAAAATCTAAACAAGACTGCCTAAAGATGTTCAGTATATGTTGACTAATGTAGGCTCTTTGACAGCAGATCACTAGGCAGTTTCTGAATTCATATAAAGATTGTTTCCTTACTATTGATTCAGTATGAATTAGCATTCAAATGTGTTCCAATCTAGATAAAGTCACACTTGGAAAATTGTATGAGAGTCTTTCCATATCCATAAAAAAATTATAACACATACTTGTGTCACAGATTCATATTGCTATTAAGACTTATTATATGTTACAAAACAAGAGCAATTTGAATTCAGTGTTTTGAATTATATGTGTACTTTTCAGTTGGAAAAGTGGCCATATTTTTGTTAATCATTGCTTGCAGCTAAAATAGTAACATGTAAGGTATATATAGCACAGCGATTTAACCTATCTGTAAGTAAGGCTCAGTTTACTTGAGAAATATAAAGAAGACATGGGGTATTTTACCTTTTCTCATTATGTAACAGGAGAAAGCATTTGAACTACAATCAGATATGAAGTTATAACTCAACTGATGTGTTTAAAATCAGATAAATATTCATCTTTAGATAGTGCAATTAAACTCGAATCATTTACAAGCGGGGGCTTAATTTAGTAATACAAATCAGACTAGACAACATTAATATAATTACAATTGATAGAACAGATAAGAAAGTACAATAACATCTGTATAGATGGATGATCTAGCAAATAAAATACAACATATCATTTGTCTGAGGAAAGGCTATGAGTGGAAAATTAATCTGTACGAACTATTAAAATAAATTTGAAATATCACAAATTGGTTCCAGAGACTAAAGTTGCAGTAAGGTTAACAGCCAAAGGACGCCCAAATGCCACAAAATGGAGAATACATTTCCATGATTTGCATGTGGGGGATTAATTTGCTCAAGGTAAAGAAAATAATGGTTTGAAGAACATAACTTCTGAAGTTGATTCAATCAATGTCAGCTGTGTAATATGATAGCAAAGCAATTATTTACTGTAGCATCTTTGTGCCATCTTCAGTTAGAAAAAAAATGTATCTTAGGAGGAACTAAGCATGTATGGAAAAGGTAGTAACGTGACTTGTAAAAAGAGAGGGTATTTTGAGGTTTCAGAGACTTTTTATTTAAAGATAAATATTTATTTATTCTGTGAATAATTCTTTCTTTGCTCAGTTTTATCTGGCTATAGGATTAATATTTGTTGAAAAGATAACAAATATGGGCAGTCATTAGTGTATGCTTTGAGGATACCCAGATGGTTCCTGACCTTAGGGGCTCCCCTCACTGAATGTGAATGTAACTCATTAGCAGATGATTGCAAAATAATATAGTTACAAAGGCTGATAGAGGTACTTTATTGCCCTTTGAGAAGGCTTGATTATGTTCAATGCATAAAGTCTTCAAAGGAATACTATCCTGGGTCAGTTATAAATCTATCCATGAATTAAAAGAAAAAAATTTCTTAGGATCACACTCTTGTTTCTTTTAATCCTTTAGTATTAGATGTTCAAGAATCTCATTGTAAAATTTCTGAAGTTGTACTGTTTAGGTCTTTCTCACCTGGAGTTGACTATAAACTTGAATGCCACAAGAAAACAAGAGGATTTATTTGCTCGGTGTTTTGGATATTTTCTTGTTGTGGAGAGAAACTATCCCATACCCACAAGTTAAAAGAGGAGAGGTGTATCATGGTTCACAGTTTGTGGGACTTTCAGGCCCTATTCTGTTGGCTCCAAGGAAGAGTGGCATAGCAGAGGAAAAGCAGTTCACAGCAGAGCAGAAGGAAAGCTGGGCTGAGATTGGGGGAGCAGGCGGGAGAGCTATCATTCCAAGCAACACCCACCAAGAGTGACCTCTTGCCACCAGGCTTAACCTCCTGTCAGACCAGCTACACAGCTGTGAGTCGATTTACTTTGTCCCATACACCCATTGTACAAAAGAGCATACCTATGACGTGGTCACTGCTCAGAGTCCCACCAATGAGCAGATGAGGCTATAAGTGGCAACTCGACAGATGCCCCAGCACTGAAAGAACTTTGTTTTCAGGTCAGTGCAGGGAAATGGGTCTGCTTTTGCTAAGATCTCCACACTGAATGTTTTGGTTTCCTTCCTGTGCCTTTCATATCAACTCACTGGGAATGAAATGAAAGTATCCAACTTCTCTGCTCTCCACATGACACAGCTTTCTGTCACTGTGGAATAAGACTTATCCTGTTTGTCCTTTGCCTGCTTTATGCTTAGTAGCACAGGGTTCTAATAGTCACAAAATCTCTCCATAACCCTTGTTTTACGTCCTCTTCTCACTTTTTCATTGTGTCCTCTGGAATTCAGGCCTTTCATTGCAAAACTGCCTCTTCTGCTACCAAATCTGCTAAAGGCACATTGCCTTGTTGGGAAACTACACCTGGCCTTTTCTTTTTCTCCTGCAAATCTTTCAAATAAAAACCATATCCCCAATTTTCTGACTACTGAGCCTGAAACAGATAATTGTTCCTCTTTTCTCTAGGTAGACCATTCATTCTCCTCTGATCCCTAAATATATAGTCCATACTGTTAGATTGCTCTATCCTTTGCTCTGGATTGCTGTTTGTATTTGTTGACTCTTGAGCAACTCCCTCCTGGTTCTCAGTTACTCTGGCTCTGTCTCTCCAAAAGTACTTCTGGCTAAATTCTCACTAAATTCAATATATTTGGGATATTTATTTATTTGTTTGTTTGTTTATTTATGTGCTTGTTATGTATTTGGCAGGGTCTCATTGCACAGTTCAGACTCATAGTGATCCTCCTGTTCTCAGCCTCCCCAGCACTGGGATTACAGGCATGCACTACCATGCCCAGACTGGGTGACCCAATCAGCATGCCCAGGGGTGGAATTGGCACGGTGTGTAGCACTGGAGATCAACTCTGGACTTTGCATTTACCTAAGCAGGCACTTAGTCCAATGAGTTCTCTTGCCAGCAACAATATTTTAATACTCCCCCTTTAAATCCTCTACCCAAAGCCGGGCGTGGTGGCGCATGCCTGTAATCCCAGCACTTGGGAGGCTGAGGCAGGTGGATTGTTGAGTTCAAGAGCAACCTGAGCTACAAAGTGAGCTTAAGGCCGGCCTGAACTGCATAGTGAGACCCTGTCTCAAAAAGACAAAAAATAAAAAATAAAAAATAAAAATAAATAAATTCTCTACCCAAGTTCAGCTACTATTCACACTAATTATAGTTCTGTAGAATGTAGAATTTGTAGAATGTAGAATTCTGTAGAATATAGATAACATTATGTATCTCAATTTTGTGCAAAACTCTATGACTACTATTATCAACTTTTCTAGTATAGTAGTGCCTCTTCTGCCTGAAGAACACACAGAAACAATCTATTCAGTTCCATAGACCTATATTTCCTACCGATGTATTCATTTAGTAAGTCCTTATCTTATGTTGCACTTACTCACTGAGTTGCACAGCCTCTCGCTCCTTAAACACCCTCCTCCTCTGCTACACTAATGGGAAAGTCATGTTGAGCTAGTTGGCGTATAAGTAGTCAACCAGTAAGGGGCAGTTCCTAACACAGATTTGGATGGTTCAAAGAAAATAGCACATTCACAGAGTTAAGAGCAGTTTCAAGCTGTATAACTAGCTAAGCTTGAAAAATATATAAAACCAAACAGGAAAAGGACAAAGAGTTAAGAACCCGAACTTTTAGGAAAGAAAATTGAAGTAAATTTCTTAGATTATCTAAGTGAGTTTACAACTCTTTCTCATTCCTGAATTTGGAGGAATTTAGGCAGTAAGAAATGCAGAGTAATCTAATTCCCTTTAAACTTGTTTTCCTCTGACCCCTACCAGCTGAGTAACTGTTTTTCTTTGAACCCCGGATTACAAAACTTAATCCCAAATTGGTTACTCTAAATCTATGAGCTACCTGAGATATGTGATCACTAGATGAATGGATAAATTCCTGTGATCTGCTTATTCCCAAAAATGCAACTTTCTTCTTTAGATAAAAAGCCTCTGTCCCTCACCATCTTCTCTTCAATTTATTGCCTTAGCAAGATTATTTAGCCTCATAGTTTCTAAATCATCCCAATTACTGTCCCTCTCCAGGCCAATTCTTAGCTTGGGTATGTGCACCTACCTGACATTTTCCATGTACACTTGGAGCCCTGACAAGTATCTTTACCTCTACACACCCAATATCTTTCCCATCTCTCAGAACTATTCTACTAGAGCCTTTTCCTTCTCAACTGGCAAATCTTTCAGGTTACTACACTCAAAATATTGGTGGGAATCCCTGACTCCTTTCTTTACAATTTACCATATTGATTTGATCCACAAATATTGTTAACTATGCCTTTGTCACATTTCAGTAGTCCCATTACTATTATTTAGGTACAAACCATCCATATTTTATGCTTGGATGACTACAATAATTGTGTATACTGTCGGCCATATGGAAACATGCATTCAGGTTGTTCTTCAAGAAGCATAGTTCCTGGGAGTCTCATCATATTTTAAATAAAACCAAAAGTCTCTTAGTGCCATGTGAAGATCTACCTAGTATGGTCACATCCTATATGTCTGACTGTGTCTCAAATTACTATATCCCAAATCTGATATTGCTTATTTGTCCAAACATATTGACTGCATTTTCTATATGTATCAAGGGACACAGCTTCCGTACATCCTTGGCATGAACTGTACCAGGAATGAGGAGAAGGAAAAAGTTCTGCTCTAAATATTGGATGCATTGAAGATAATTGTAATCAGAAAGAGCTAAAAACTGAGATTGCAATGGTGGAAAATTGATTATCTAAGATAGTAATTAGATTGACATTTTCTAAGAAGAAGACAATAGTAAATTTTCTAAAGAGAATGAAATTTGATGTCAATTACTTGCCAGAAGTGTATGAGAAAACACTATTCAGAGTTTTAGTAACTAGCTTAAATTTAGGTCTTTGAGTGTTTGGATTGGGTTTAGAGCTTTTTTCTGATTTAGATTCTGAGATCAGTATGGATAACAACACCTTCCAGAGCAGTATTTTGTTTGCTTACCCAAATCTTCTTTGACCCCTTTGTCTTCTCCCTATCCATAACATTTTACTTTCCTGGTGTGCTAGTAAAGAATAAAAATGAAAGTGTGCATATCCTGGCCCTTGTGTCCTTCTCAAAGTGAAAAGGAGTTAAACTCACCTTTAGTGTTACACTAAGGAGCATTCACCTGTGTCCAAGATATTTTTAAATTTTTTATTGTGAACTGGGCCATAGAGGAATCCATTAGGAGGTATCATTACACAAGGATCAAGCCCTGTGCTAAAGAGCTTCCTATTTATGTAAGAAATGTATCTAGATCCCCTCTTACAAGAATATTTAAATGTATTTATTTAAATTTATGTCTCCATGCTCTAAGTTAAAGACACTTAAATAATCTATTCCTTATAGAGTGCCATTTATGAAAATTGATAAGTGGAAAATTCCAGAGAAGAATTCTTCAGCTAAATAGTTATTGAATATATGATCCTTTTTCAACTTGGTGAGTTATACATTACTCAGTCTTATTAATGTGATACCAGCGCATGACATAGGTGCTGCTGAACTGCCCTTTTTTTCAGTTTTAGGACCCTCATGAGCAATTGCTTCTTGGTCAGTAACCATAGTCCTTAGATCATAAATTTAACCACTTATGTCCACTTTGTGGATAAACCTGTATATTACAAATTAAAGAAAAAAACATGTTGAAGACCTTTGTAAAATACAACCATTTCTTAAAACTGGTTCTTTACTGTGGTGCAGAAAAAGTTGTTCTCTTTAATAAGTGGTTCATGTAGCATGTTGTGAAGTTTGGGTTACATGTCAGTTACAGAAGAATTGTTCACTGAATATTTTCCATTTGCTTTATTATTTTAAATACTAAAATATTACACATTATGAACCCAAAAAGAACTGAGATTTCTTTTTCAGTTTTTAGTTGGGACAAGCATTACTGATTCAGCCAAAAAATATGTACACACTATCTACAAGACCATTTTTATGTTGTGTTTTTCTATTATCATAAATTCCTTCTTTTGCTTTAGGGAATGCAATACTACGACAAATGCCTGGCCAAAATGTGGAAAATGAATTGCCATCAAGTACCTTTTCAGAATTCTTTCACCTTGATTTTGAAAGCTTTGGGACTACCCAGGTTGTGATGACCCAGACAGTCTTGAAATCTTTCCATCACTACATTTGAATTTCTATGTAGGCTTAACAATAAGTTTTTTAAAAAATCAAACTTAAAGACATGCACCATCCTGGAAACTTTTTCACATTTATTTACTCACATTTCTTTTTATGTAAGGCTGGGCTAAACTCTGGACCTGTAGTAAGTCACACTTTTGATGTGAGAAATGCTTTCAGCTCCAGGAGTGGACCCCTCCCTCATATCTTCCACAGTCAAGTTTCCTGGAGGAGAAAAACACACAATAACTTACACATGGTACCTCATATTTCATTCCCAGAGCATACTGTCATTTATTTTGTTTGTTTTGTTTTGTCAAAGCCAGTACATTTCCCCTACTGACCTCTCCCTTGATCATTTTAGGATCTCTCCTGCATTGTCCCTAGCTTTTTGTTCACCTGGAAGCTACACTTCAAAACTTTTCTTCCCCTTTTCTTTTCAGGTATTCCCATGCTCTTGCTCTTTTCTAGGCTTCACCCTCCACCTTACTCTTCTTATTTTGCCATTTTTTGGAGTATTTCTACTTGCTTTTGCCACCACCTCCTTCTCCAAGATGCCTATCTCTTCCTTTCTTTGTCCCTTGAGAACCAGGCATCTGTCTCTGCCAATCACCTAAATACTTCGTATGGAAGCCCCTTAGGCATAACAAGCTAGTGTCTGAGCTCACTGTATGTTACTTCTGCCTGCTTTTCCATTCATCTTGTCTAACTGTGTCATAATTCATAGAAACCAGGCTCGTGAAACCATGCTATACCATTTGCTCCCCTGTGCCTGACCCAAAATGCCACCACACTAAAGTGATTTTCACTCTCAAAAAACTTTAGCTTCTATCATTTTTACCTGTTTCAATTACCTCTGATCTAAGTTTGCTCATTATGCAATTTCTGTGAGATTAAGGTAGTAACCTTCTACTGTATATTCTTTGGTTACTCATCCTAACCACTGTCAATCTGTGATCTAGTCAACAAAGTAACCCTTCCAAAGTAAAAGTTGAATATTTATTGCCTTGCTTAAAAGGACTGTGTGAATCGCAGTCTCCTTAGCCAAGCAGATATCATTTCTCCCTTTCTTTCTCAAGCTTCCTTTCCTAGGATTTCTCTTTCTTGTACTGGATTTCAACTAAACCAAAATTTCTTGTGTCAATCAAGTCACTTTTGATTTTTTGGTGTCTTTTCCCATGACTCACTACATATGTACTATGGGGACTTGTTCCTTTCTACAAAAGCTTGTTACTCATCTACTGCAACACAGTCTAAGAATTATTTGGTTTCTATTATATGTTTGGCCATGTGATATGTGGGGAGAGATTCAGAAATAAGATGATGTCTCTAAGATTAAAAGATCTTGATGGACATAGTGGTGAATTACTATCATCCAAATATTTAGAGGCTGAGGCAGGAGGATCACTGTGAGTTCAAGGACAGCATGAGCTACATTGTGAGATATTCTCTAAAAACGAATTTTGAAATGAAGACATAATTCTATGAACCAAAACTTTCAAAGTGATATTAATGAGTTTATAATGTTATATATGGAATTGAGTGAGGATTATAGAACTATCAGGATACGTACAGAACGACAAAAATTACTGAGTGTTTAAATGGAATTTAAGACAAAAGTATTTTGTAGCGCTCATAGAAAAACTTTGAAAGTCAAGAAAAATGGTGAAGGAACATGTTACTTTATGCAGGAAGGTGAATCTTTTGTAAGCTAAAGAGGAAAACACCTGAAGCCAAAGTCAGGGTACACAGTTTGCTCCACAACAGCCGAAGCAGATTCATGGTTGTAGACTAAAGTCCATATGAGGGCAGAAAAATTCTCTCCTCCCTTTCTAGTTTCTCATTCTTTCTTGCCTAACCCAACAAGAAAGCTGGATGTATAGGCTTTGGAAATACAGCGTCAAGCTCAGACTTTTCACATTTATTAACTGAGACAATCATGGACCTTAATGAATTCATGTGCTAATTAGTGTTAATGTAGATAAAATAGCTTGCAGTACTCTGGGGACATGTAGTGTTTTCTGAGTGACAGATCATATCATTTCTAATTTTCACATTTAAGTGGCAGCAGAGTTAAGACTAGTATTTACTGGCCAGCTTTATCAATCCCCTACTTTTCACACATAGCAGGGCACTTGGAAGATTGTAATTATTAATTTAATTGTTTATTTACTCTAAACATTCCATAACTGTGGTGCTAAATTAATATGCTACATTCTTACTTTCCAATTTATTGGATCTATTTAGATTTCTTGATCTATTTAGCTCACTTGTCTTTCTCTGTGCTCTCATCCCACCTTTTTAATAGCTTAAGATGGGCTAGATACATTAAGCGAAAGAAAAAAATAAATAAATGGCACTGTGAATTGAGACCTTCTGAAGGGTCCAAGGATTTCTCACTGCTTCTCTAAGCTAAGTGCCACAAAGATATTGGCTACTGAACAAAAAGAAGGACTCTGCTTTCAATGGGCATGATGCTTTTGATCATGACAGAAGAAAAGCTTAGAAATCACCTGAGGGAGATACATAAATTGCTGCAGATAGGTAAGAGTTTTTTGCACAGTTTCTTTCAATGGTCTCTTTCTGATACTTATTCAAGTAGACAGACATTAGATGCATTCCCTGATTGATTAAGTGGGTTGGTCTTTGAAAAGGGATGTGAGCAGCAAGTGCTTAGGAAGCACATGGCCATATCCCCTTAAAATAAAAAAAATAAAAATAAAAAAAAGCTCGCATTCATCAATGTTCAAGTGTTCACTTTATGGCTAGCTATTTTCTGTTGCATTTGGAATACACATCTTGTGACAGCATTTCAAAGACATATTTAAAAACTTCAGTCAAATTTATTGGCTATTGTCTATAAAAGAGAACAGACAAGGGAATTTCCCTAGCCTTATTTATCTTGGTTAATACCCTGTGTAAAGATGAGAAGAAGGACCCCCATCAAGTAAAATTGATCAGTCTTTAGGTGTTCAGCAGAGTAGCCCTATTGCTCTCCTCTGAGATATTTACAGGGTAAATATATTTGCAGTCAAGCTACACTGAGAAAATTGTCGATGACCTTCAATTAAGAAAAGATTAAACCCGTACTTCAGAGGAAAGAAAAATTATGTCAAATAGTTTTGCTGTGATGCAAGAGGCTTAGTGATTTAAGATATTAGTAAATCTGGAGGTCTTTCTAAAGTAAGATTACTTTTATTTATTTATTTTTTAATATATGCACTTTGGACTCCTAGTGATCCTCCTGTTTTTAACCTCTCTAGCGCTGGGATTACAGGTGTGCGCTACCACACCCAGTCTCAGTGGCTCAGAGCCCCTGGGTACAGGGTTAGCGCAATGCATGTGCAAGATTACGTTTGATAGAAATGACGTTTCACTTGTGGTGATAAAAAAAGTAAGATAGATTCAAAATGCTACTCTTATATAACTCATGGTGCAGGGGAATTGGAGATAAAATGCTCTTTGTTTTATCTGAGCAAAGCATGTCAATGACTTTACAATAGCTGAGGAAAGTAGTGGGCTGGGAGCAGTAGCAGATATTTATCTAAAGAAGGCAGCATCTGCCAGTGCACTCTTTGCTTTCCTATTACTGAAGAAGAACCTTTTTCATTCATTCATGAGATAAGCTGTATAATTTTCAAGCTGATACCAAGTTCAAAACTCTGTGGCTACTACACAAAACCTTTTGGCACAGCAGAATCCAAAACCTAGGCTGTCATAAACTAGTCATTTTAACTGAGCAGTTTGTAGAGTTATGTTTTAATTTAGAGGCAGCCTATGTATCTTCAATCCCAGGTTTTCTTTTATTCATATATCAAAGGAGATGTAATTGCATAAATTTCACTTTCTCTTTGAGTATATTTTACAAGTAATCATTGTAAAACAATGGACATGCAATGAACTATAGCACTTGATTTTTATACTTCATTTAGGTAGTAGAGAAAATATATGTTTAGTATATGCACATCAAAATATCACTGAAACCATTTCATAAGAAATATAACACATTATTGAATATGACATATGTAACCTGGCACAGGACTTTGTAACATTGCCTTAGTAGCATTTCTTGAATGATGAGCACACAAACTATTCCTAGAGTTCAAATGAATGTCACTATGGATAATGAATATTTATGAAAGGCTGATGGAATGCAGATTTCAATTGAGAGGTGGTTTAGGGGTGCCATTTTTGAAAAGTGGAAAAAAAAATAAAAAAAAAAACAACTATTCTATACAGTGTGGCCAAAGACAGGAAGTCTAGAAAGTAAATATACATATTCCTCTCATTTAATATAAATTATATTTGGAAGAAAAATTGCTAAATTGATTTTAAAAACACACATGACATTGTCACTTCCAGGAGGTACAGAACTGGTAAGAGCATGTATGTCAAAGTGGCACAAAAATTGTGATCAGAGATGGCTTAACTCATGAGAGGAAAGCTCATGAGGAAAGCTATTCAGGTACAACTAACAAATGTGCAGTGAGGATCACTCTTGGTTTATCAACTAAAAATTAAAAAGAATTGCCAAATGCAATGTGTTCCATCATGTGACAATACTAGTGTGACAAATCTAACAGGTGGTCTTGTAGAAAGCCAGAGAACTATGAAAGAGTGGAGATATTATAAGCTCATTCTTAGATTTCATGCTTTCTCTGTGTGGCAAGAGCTAGCATTTTTTGAGAAATTCAAGCTCATGTCAATAAGCCTAACATGTGCAGTGCAGTTTAGAAGAAATGACAGACTTCATTGGTGGAGAGAGCGATCATATTATTATAATAGTGAATTTATGTAAATAGTGAGTGTTAATAGTAAATCTGCTCTCCTCTCTCTCAAAAATCAAAAACAAAATGAACAGCAACAAAAACAACAAATAGAAATCCCCAACAACTTCTACTAGAAAATTGCCACTGTCAGGCATCACCAATATTCAGTTAGAGCCAGTCAACTTGGAACCACATTAACTGTGGAGAGACTTGGAGAACACTCCTTTCTGCATTTGGAATCACAGTCATTTTTCATGGCATAATCGCTGATTTGGAGAAGTATCTGGTGTTCCAACACTCTCAGCCTCTCTTTCACCTTCCTCAGTACAAGTTGGTTGAAGAATTCTGTAAATACCTCAGATACTCTCAGGGAATTTTTCCCCCCTGAACATTTTTTTTTTTTTTTGCGGAGCCCAGGATTCAACTCAGGCCCTTGTGCTTGCAAGGGAAGTGTTTATTCTACTGAGCCATCTCCCCAGCCCTCCCCCCTGAACTCTGTACATCCCTATCTTGAAGTAATGAAGTAATATTTGAAAACTTCATTCCTCTGTTTCTTTTAGCTGTTGTTTAAAAGAGAATAAAGAAAATTAATAAATACAAATTGAAGAAATGAATTGCAACTCTTCAGTCTAACTTGGTTAATTTACCTAAGCAGGTCACTAATGAAGGCTGAACTCACTGACTTTCTTGCATTCCTGTGGGTTAGCAAAAACAAAAAATATGAAATAACCCCCAAATATTTAACCTTAATAACTCTGATTTCACAAATTTTGTTGATATTTTGCAAAATGCTCTAGGATAAAATTTTCCTTTAGACAAACATCTAAAATAACATGTAGTTCTGTCAATAATGTATTATAAAACAGTAGGAGGCACTAAAGTTCTTAAATACTTTTTATATAAAATAAAGAATTCTTAGTGTGGTCTTTTTGTTACATGTCACATGTTCTATGAGGAAAAGAAAATAGATAAATCACACATTATGTATATAACTAGGTAGGACAATTTCAATTTTTATAATTTTCATTATCCACTGACTTATTCTAAGTACCTAGATTACAAATAGTGAGTAGACTTGCAACACCTGCTTTCAGAACTGTGTTCACTTATAAATTTCTATCTCTGTATTCTTCTCAGTTGCTTTGCACTTAGAGTTATTACTGCTTACTTTCTAGGTAAGTTATCTGTGTCTGTTTCAAGGGAAAAATACAGTTTTCAATACCATGTTTCCCAAAGGACACTACTGCTTCACTAAGAGTGTAGATGTGAAACATTGTGTTGCTCTGAAAAGTATGGATTAATAGTTTGTACACTGTTACCTGTGTAAGGAGCTTACTCAGACCACCATGTACCAACACACACTCTTCACTTGAGTTTAGAAAAAAGCATTTGTGGGGATTGGGAAGGCCAAATAAATAACTGTTTTATGCCAATTGTAAAGTGATACCTACCAATGAGAATGTGATTCTGTGGAATGTGGAATATTTTAGAAATACTGAAAATGCTTTGAGAAGGTGTGACAGTGTCTGCCTTCTAATTCTACTGCTCAGGGAAGCTTGGTAATGTCAGGATGCAGGTTTTATTGTCACATCTGGAGAGATGAAAAAATCACCTAACAGGTGAAGGCCAAGGATATCCTACAGAATAGCCAACAGAATAGAGAACAATCATTAAAAGAATTATCTGGTACCAACTATCTGTGGTGAGTGCAGTGGAGGAATATGTGTCTAAAACAAGAACATGATCCTATCGTTTTCTGAAGCTGAACAAATCTGACCATGTCCCCATAGCAAATGTTATTATTCTGGTTAATTTGAAAGAAAACATGGCTTTCACCAAAGCGATCTTGCGTGTGTGATATTTCACAATAAATTTAGGTCCATTCACCAAAATTCAGTCTGTCTTATTTTCTTAAGGTATAACCCTTCTCTCAAAACCCACACTGTAGGGATATATTAGGAAGGCAGAATTAGGAAGGAAAGAGAGAAGGAAAAGCCAAATGCCAGGAGTCAGACACATAAAAGATATAAGACAAAAAAAGATAAAAATAAAAAGATGTAAGACTTGGGAAAGGCACTTAGTATCCGTTAACTAAAAACTCCAAATAAATTCTGACTTTAATATAGTATTTTAATAGATCTGAATATTTCAAAGATCATTTACATTTGGATGCAGCTTCATGAATGCTAATTTAATACTCAGAATATTATAATTGCAATTTCATGATGGAAAGTGTCACAAATGTTCTGTGCGATGCTGGGTTTCATAAGATAATGAAACAAAAATGCCAAATTTTTATAACAGACTAGTTTCAATACATTACTTTTTATCTTCTGTCTGTAAAAAACAAAATAAAACAATTTGCAAGTAATATATTACTTGATTTAACAAAAAATTAATGGCTGTTACAATTAGAGAGAAGATTTCACATAGTCTTATAATTTACTATGCAAATATTACTTGGGACATGTCATTTATATTCACAAATCTTCATTAAGAAAGATTTTTGCAATAGTCATATTGCTCTAACAAAAGTTTAGCTGCTTTGTTTGGTAAATTGTATAGCTTTCAAGATTCAAGTCAGATTAAAACATCTAAAAGTTTCTTGAAAATGCAAAGATTAAAATGTTTTAAAACCATGTATCAGAGGTAAAGTATAAAGAACCTTTAGAATATTCTATTTTCTATTATTTTTCATATGAATATTCATGCCTTATCAAGTTTGTGACCAAAATAACTATTTTAAAAGATATATTATTATTATTATTATTTTCTCATGGGTGTGTTTTGCTACTTTATTAAATATGGACTGGTCCAGCAAACACTTTTATTTATATCATCATTCAGAGAACTGTACATTCTACTTCATAAAATGCAGACTGTAAAAATAGTAAAGAAATCATTTCTGGTCTCTAATGAAATTTATTAAAAATAGTGGAAAGGCATTTTTACAATGTCCTTCTCCAGAGAAACAAAATCCGGGCAGATTCCTTTGTATCTGCAAAGATAGGATAATCGCTCCAGCTTGATGTTTTAAAAGCTCTTCTGACATTATCATTTTTACTTATGCTGAGATAAAACTTATGGATTAAATGTCACTGAAACTAATTGGGAATCTTGATTAGCCCTATTTGAATGTCCTAACAAATTGATTTTTTTTTTTATTGGTTAGCACACTGATGCCTGAAAAAGTTTCCTATTCCAAGTTACATTATTGAAAAATCTTTCTAGACTGTAATGCCAATGTCCCTGAGTTCAGGATAAGACTGCATAACTGGAAGTGACTTCTTGCTAACAGATTCTCTTGAGATACACTAAGCTAATTTTGCTATATGTTAGCCCCCATGATAGAATTTTATTTTATTTTTTTTTATTTTATTTATTTATTTTTTTTGGCGGAACCGGGGATTGAACTCAGGCCCTTGTGCTTGCCAAGGAAGCACTTATTCCACTGAGCCATCTCCCCAGCCCCTATGATAGAATTTTATATATGCATATGAAAGGCAACCAATGATTAAGCGTTAATCACTTTTTGAGTGAAGATTATTTATGTTAGTTTTCAGTTTTTATAAAACTTAGACCTATTTATCCTATCCATCTTATTTTACTTCATTTGTAGTAGTACGAATTGAATGTAAAGCTTCTGCTCAGAAATATATTTACTGTCTGTCTATCTATTTATATTCTTATGATTTGTATCATAACAATGCAGTTATCCCCTCAAAGCCTCATGCAGTCATGGGGCAGCTTCTGGAGTTTATGATTGATTATTGTGGCTGTGGGTGCTGCATCTTCCCTGAGGCAGGTAATTTGCATTAGAATGTAACAAGGGGAGAGAGGCTGGCCAGCTCTCTGAGCTGCTTCCACTCGCTTTGCTCTCTGCTCTTTGCCACTGTCAAGAAAGGGAGCTCTGTGTCATGTGCTGCTCTGTGTTGGAGCCAGCTAAGTTTGAACTGAAACCTCCAGTACCTGTGAGCTAAATAAACCTTTCCTTTCCTAATTTTAGGTGTCAGGTATTGATCCCAACAACAGAGATGAGTATATTCATTCAATCATTCATTCATTCAAGACAGGCTCTTGTTAAGTTACTCAGATAGGGGCTAAACTTCCGAATCTCTTGTCTCATCCTCCTAGAGTCCTGATCTTACAGGTATGTATCTCCACACCCACTTTTCTTAAACATTTAAAGTGAATAAATATTTTTAAATAAATCTATCATTTATGAATAGTTAAACTACAGGTATTTGAAGTTTGAATGTGTTTCTAAGTTACTTGTGATCCTGTGAGATCAGTGTTACACCAACAATAGCAGGTTTTTCTATAACCCAGGGTGTTTCTGTGTCTCACCATCGACAGTTCTGTCTGGATAATATTGTCTCACTGTGGAGATCTGGCCCCTGTGACGTGCAATGTTAAGGAGTCCGCTTGCTGTGCCACCCCTCTCTCAGTTGTGATAGCCAGAAAGGGTCTTCTACTACATCTAAAGAAGTGAGAAATTGCCTCCTTTGACAACCATTACTGAAGCTTCTTAAAATTAAACATCAGTTTCCCAAAAAAATGAAGGTTTAAGTACAAATCCCTTCACTGAATGACTCATCCTTGCAGACGAATGATGATAGAAAATAGGACAACCCAACTTTACACAGAGGATTTAATTAATTTATAAAAAGTAACATGAGCAGTGTGATCAGAATGCAGATAGAGAAAGTATTATCCAATAATCTTGAAAACTCAGGATATTAAGCCTGATCCTTTGTGCTGAGCTGGAGACATGTCAAGGCCAAGCCTCAAGGGTGCATTTTGTTTCATGTGCGATACTGGATTGTGTAAGCCCCCACTTGGTCTGCCCTGGGCCACAGCTGTGGGCCAGACCAAAAGTTCCCTGAAGTAGCGCCCTAACCAGGCTTCCCCTGGAAGTGGTTAATGCCCTCAGGGCCACATAAATCAAGGGCTGTTTTCTAATTCTGTGTCTTGTGGAGACCTGGCATCCAGAGGCCTGAGGAGAAGTGAGGTTCTATAGGTAGAATGAGTCTTTTTAAACTTCCACTGCTGGGGCCAGGGAGATGGCCAGGGAGATGGCTTGCCTGGCAGGCACATGGGCCTGAGTTCAATCCCCAGTTCTGCCAAACAAACAAACAAATAAATAAGTAAATAAATAATACATAAACTTCCACTCCCTACAATAAAAAGAAACCTTTCCTCGCAGTGCCCTGGGGAGAGGGGACAGCCTGGGTACAAATCTTTTTTTTTTTTTTTTTTTAATTTATTTTTTATTTTATTGAAGTACAAATATCAATCAAACAGTTTTAAGACACTTAACAAGGCAGATTTGATAAATTAATACATTGCAAAACTGTTTTCATGCTGTTTTGGTATTGTAAAAGGTGCATACATGATATTATACTTACAGACATTATTATAGCAGATGTCCCTTATCAGTAAATTAAGAGTGTAGCTGTTTACTTATTTTATTTTTTATACCTGAATTATATCAGAAATTCAATAATTGTTTTCCTAGTGGATGACCGTAGTACTAGAAGCCAACATAACATCCTGTCCAACCACCATTAGTGCAAATCATGCCTCTCATAGTATTATGTGGAAGCACAGCGTTATCTATCCCAACTGTACTGTCTATACACACACATCATGATTTTTTCTTTCTATACCCCTTTCTTTGTCTACACCTGTCAAAGGTGGGCACTCCATTGTCATTCAACTAACTTAGGTGCTTGAACTCAACAACACAATCCAACACAGTCCAGCATTCCACAACATTAGTGAATTATTCAAAGAAGTTGTCGACCATAGCCATTTACAGCTCAGCTTAATATTATGGTCCTATAATGTATACTTCATTTTTATACTTTTCTGCTGGGTGGTTAAGACCTAGATAGAGCAAGAATTATATACCAAGACATGTACTTTATGTTTCTTATATGGTCAGTGAG
This sequence comes from Ctenomys sociabilis, assembly GCA_004027165.1. Classification (NCBI taxonomy): domain Eukaryota; kingdom Metazoa; phylum Chordata; class Mammalia; order Rodentia; family Ctenomyidae; genus Ctenomys; species Ctenomys sociabilis. Next base: position 782 of record PVKA01022523.1, on the reverse strand, counting down.
GTCCCCTCAGGGTTTATCTTGTAGTCCTGTACATTATTCTGTAGATCCTTTGTCTGTGTTATCCATGTGGATGAGTCACGGCCAATGCTTCACCAGTTTGCTCTCTGTGAGAGCCTGAGAGAAAGTTTTCTCTTCATGTGACTCTCCCCAGGGACACTATAGAACTTCAGTCTCTTTCCTCTGTGGCTCCATAATCTCCTTGTTCAGAAAATTTGGAGCTCACCTGAGTTTCATGATGTTGCAGTACAGGTTCTCCTATGTCCTGAGTTTTTGCTGACTTTGAAAGGTTAGAGCCAAAATGTAGGCTGGCCTTGTGGCTCTTCTATTTCTCCAACTGTGATCTGTGAAGTTAGGTTGTTAACCATCCAGAAGAAAAGCTGATTAGTATCCTGCAGCATATGATATTCACTTTGCCTTATCTGACTCAATTGATTTTAGTTTTTGTTGTATGTTTCCTTTTGTATTTCTGCTTTTCGCTTATTATACCAGGAAGACTATATGATATTTACACATATGTGTCTGGTTTATTTCACTCTGAGTATATGTTCAAGTGGAATCCACTTCAGTATAAATGCTTCAAACCTATCATTCTTAATAGCTGAGTAATACTCCATTATATAGAAATACCACATCTTTTTCAACCATTCCTCATGTGATGGACATCTTGGTTGTTTCCAAGATTTTGCTATCACACATTGCACTGCTATAAACATAGGTACACATATATCACTATGATACAATGTTTTCAGATCCTTTGGGAAAATTCCCAGTAGGGGGATAGC
>PVKA01022522.1:0-36993 GCA_004027165.1 Ctenomys sociabilis | reverse complement strand
TTAACTCTGTGCTGTTTCTCTTCTTCATTTCTGAGAAAAGTGTCCAGAGTACGCAGGTCAGTCATGTAGTCCTCCTTATCAGTAGGTGAGTTATAGACGCTGGGTGAAGACCGGTAGCGGGACCTCAATCCACTGCTCTCCACTGGGCCAACCGTTGTAGGGTATGGAGAAGAAGGAGAGGAGCTAAAGCCTGCCAACTATACAAAATAAATTGATTTTAGTTTTTTAAAATTTTTTTGAATTTTAAAGAGTGACACACCTACTACAATGGTTAAAATCCAAGAACACCTATAGCACACACTAAATGCTGGTGAGGCTGCAGAATGATGGAACTTGCATTCATTCCTGGTGGGGAATGTGATGAAGTGGTACAGCTACTTTGCTACAGTTGCACCGTTCTTTAAAAAGTGAAATATCTTAACCTACCATCTAGCAGTTGTGCTCTTTGTTATTTACCTAAAGGGTGCTAAAAACCTATGTCCACATAGAAAATTATACATGCATATAATAGCTTTATGATAGCTTTTCTCCTTATAGTTTATAATAGCTTTACTCCTAATTTTTCAAAACTTGAAAGCAAGTTATTCTTCAGAAGATAATAGGACTTTAAAAAATTGTGATGCATTTAGATAATGGAGTATTATTCAGTGTTAAACAGAAAAAAAGCTCTTAAGCTATGAAGAAGCCAATCTGAAATGCTACACATAGCTCCAAGTATATGACATTATAAATAAGACAAAAATATGGAGAGGTTAAAAAATCATTACAAGGAATTTGGAGGGAAAGAGGGACAAATAAAAGCAACACAGGGGATTTTGTTCCCCATATATAATGCTTTAATAAGGGATATGTGCTATTACACATTTGTCCAGGTTCAGAATATACGCAGAGTGAACTCTATAGACTTTAAGTGATAATGCATCAATGCAGGTCCATCAATTACAGTATAAGTATCACTCTAACGGGATAAACTGGAGGAGACTATCCATATATGGGTCAGGGAATTACAGGAACTTTCTGTACTTTCCTCTCAGTTTTACTGAGAACATAAAACTGAACTAGCTCAGCATAGTGGCATGTGCATATAATCCCAGAATTTGGAAGGCTGAGGCAGATAATCAGCCTAGGAGATATAGTGAGACCTGGTCTCAAAAACCCAAAGTAGAGCCACATGTGGCACACACCTATAATCCCAGCACTTGGAAGGTGATGCAGGAGGAACCTTTAGAGTCTGAGACCAGCCTGGGCTACAAAATGAGCTCAAGGCCAATTTGAACTGCAAAGTGAGACCTTGTCTCAAAGAGGACTGCCATGAGTCTGAGGCCAGCCTGAGCTATATGAATGAGCTCCAGGCCAGCCTGCATTACAAGGTGAGATCCCATCTCAAAAAACCCAAAATATATAAATAAAATTAAAAGCAACCAACTAATGAAAAGTAACATACATATTTAAATGAATAGAAAGCATGAAGAAGGGCTGGGGAGATAGCTCAGTGGAATAAGTGTGTGCCTGGCAAGCATAGGGTCCAGAGTTCAATGCCAGGTACCGAAAAAAAACAAAAACAAAGAAATTCTTTAAGGCAGATTCCCACAATTGAAATTATTTGGTTCAAGCACATTAACATTTTAAATATCTATTCCCATCTATAAATGAAAATGTTACAGGGCTGGCCAGATAGCTTAGAGGATCAAAGCACCTGCTTAGGCAGATGCAGGGGCCCAGGATTTGATTCACGGCCTGCTGTGCCCATGCAGGCCCTCGGGTTCACTGAGATGTTATAAGATGGGGTGTGGTAGCTTGTGCCAGTAATCCCAGCACTTGGGAGGCTGAAAAACAGGAAGGATCACTGAGTCCGATCTGTGTAGTGAGCCTCTGTACTAAATATATGTAAGAAAAAGTTACAGTAAGTTTATTATCAGAAGATACTGGATAGAAGAACTACATAGGGAGAACCTATCTCAAAAAAAACAAAAAACAAATTTGTTAAAAAAAGTCTTTCTTTAAAGCTGAGCAATACTCCATTCTATAAAAATATCACATCTTTTTCATGCATTCGTCAGGTGATGGGCATTTTGGTTGTTTCCAAGATTTGGCTGTGACACACTGTGCTGCTATAAACATGGGTGTACATAAATCACCATGATATAGTATTTTCAATTCTTTTGGAAAAATACCCTGAAGGGGAACAGCTGGGACCTTTATAGGTAAATGGATGCAACTAGAGGCTATACTCATAAATGAAATAAGTCAGACCCACATATGTAAATAAAGTATTATTTCTGTAGAGTAAGAACCTAAAAGAATAAACTCTGAAAGGTATAATACAGTAGAATAAGTAAACACAAGGGCCTGAGTTCAATCCCCGGTTCCACCAAAAAAAAACCAAACAAACACAAAGATGAGGGAAAGGAGAAGATAGGGAAAAATCATACAAGCATATATACAGGATGGCTGAGATGACTGTACTAATAATTTCCTTAGCTTTTTAAAATAGCAGTTAATGTTTAGAATTTTCACTTTGACTAACTCTGTATGCTTATATCTGTGATCTGAGCAACTAGACTGATGACAGCAATGTGCAATATAAAAACCTAGGGTGAAAATCTCTCATTTTGTTCTTCTAAATGTGAACCATTTCTAATGTCTTATCAATTATAAAAGCCTCTTTAAAATAAATTTTAAACAGCAAAAAAACAAAAAATTAAGCCTTATTGAAAGCAAGTGTTAATCTTCAATTACTTGTCCAATGTTGCATACCTGTATCTGTTACTCTCAGCAACAGGTTTGAAAATAAAAATACAATATAACTGTTAACTTGTTATTCTTGATTTGAAAATCTGTAACATGTGTATTGCTGTATGTTGCTCTGTTTCTTCTATTCTTGCTTTTATTTTTATTCTTCAAAATTAAGTAAAATTAAAAAGAAAAAGGTTCATTTATTTGGGCTTTCCTTATCCTTATAAAGTTAAGCATTATAATACAAATTACTAGTCACTTATTTACTAATAGCTTCTTTCTATTGGGTTTCATAAATGAAGTCATATTGGTAGTGTACTGGTTTATATTCTTAGCTAACATATTAAAACCTTGTATCATGTTATCAGTGCACTGCGCATGCTACTGGATTGCTACTGTAGTATATATACTAGCTATACTTTTTTTTAAATAAGCAGGGCAGGACCAGTGAGATGGCTCAGTGCAATAAGCATTTCCCTGGCAAGTGCAAGGGAATGAGTTCAATCCCTGGTTCCTCAAAATAAATAAATAAATAAATTAAAATAAAATAAAATAATAAATAAATAAGCAGGGCAGGCATCTAGTCCACTGAGCTATCTCGCTGTCCCCAAGAGATGTATTTTAATTATTAAGTTAACATCTATGGCAGTGGTGAAACCTATGGCACATATGCTGCAGAGGGCTGCTGGCATCACTTGAAAGCTCTTGAAAGTTCCATACAGCCTCTAAGCCAAAACCTTGACTCTTTGTGTTTTTCCATATTAACTTTAAAGTCAACAAGTAACTGTCACAGAACTACCAAAAAAAGTTATTTGAAGGGTCAGCCAAATAGCTCAGCAGATTAAAGTGCCAGAAACAGGGCCGGGGAGATAGCTCAGTAGAATAGGTACTTGCCTGGCAAGTGCAAGGGCCAGAGTTCAATCCCTGGTTCTGCCAAAAAAAAAAAAAGTGCCAGAAGCAGGGGCAGGAGCAGGAGCCAGGGCCGGGCGGGGAGGTGGGGGGTTCAATCCCCAGGCCTGCAAGGCTGGCCCTGCCCCTGAGGCACACTGAGACAGCAATTGAGACTGGGCATGGTGGTGAATGCCTGTAATCCCAGCTCTTGGGAGGCTGTAAACAGGCGGATCACTAAGAGTCTGATCTAGTAGTGAGACCCTGAACATCCTGTAGACCCTTCTCTAAAATACAAAAGAAAAAAAAAAGTCATGAGACTTTGGGATAGTGACTGGAATTTTAAGTTACATGGAAAAAAGTTTCTTAACAGTATCTTTTCACCCAAGAAAATGTTCTCTCTGCACTTAGCATCATTTACATTTCTTAGGATTACTTATTCATCCATTCACTCACACTATCCCGTGTACCGGCACCCTGAGGACTTCGCATTTGCCAGGCTGGTCCCCTGCTGCTGAGCTGTCTTCCCAGCTCTACCCTGCATACTTCTAAAGCTCAAAGAATACATTTCTGTGATAATGGAAATCGGTAAAATTCTTTTGGATAGTTACCTGCCTCCTCCAAATTATCAAGAACTTTGTATACTGAGATATTTAGCATAAATTAGCAAAATTTTTTAATAATAAAAAATACTCAAGGGCCCAGGGAGATAGCTCAGTAGCTTGAGTTCAATCTCCGGTACTGCAAAAACAAAAACTCAAGAGCAAACTGTGGTATCTTATATATTTTTTAATTTTAAAGAGAAAAAGAAAATAGTCTATGGCCATACCACCTTGAACATCCCTGATCTTGTCTAAAGAGAAAAAAAAAAAATAAAAAAATAAAAATTTCAAAATAGGAGAGTAACAATGATTAATACATTGTGTATCGTTATCTTTAAATTACTTGGAGAATGAGATATAGGCATTTAACTGTCCAAACATTATTAGCGAAAGGGGCTGGGGAGATAGCTCAGTAGAGTAAATGCCTGCCTGGCAAGCGCAAGGTCCTGAGTTCAAATCCAGACCAAAAAAAAAAAAAAAAAAAAAAAAAAAATTAGCGTAAGCCTTTCTTTACAATGTACACTTTTTTCCTTTTCCTCCCTGCTGAGCAATCCCTTCTCATCTCACAGCATCTACAGTGCATTTTGGGTCTTATCTCTTTTAGCTTCTTGCCCTAGGGAGACAATGTGTTTACCTATGTGAGTCTGATTTATTTCACTTATGAGTGCACCCATTGCCCTATAAAGTATTCAGTTTATCCTTCTTTGTGGCTGAGTAGTACTCCAATGCATAAAAAGACCACATCTTTTTTATCTATTCCTCGTTGATGGGCCTTTGTTTCCAAGAGTTAGCTGGGACAAATTGCACTGCTATAAATATGGATGTGCATATGTCTCTGTGGTATATTTTTAACTCTTATGGGAAGATACTCAGAAGGGGAGTATGAGTTGAATGGGATCTCTAAGCCTAGTTCTTAAAGCAATCTCCACATTGATTTCCAGAATGGTTGTACCAGTCTACACTCCCATCAACAGAGAAGAAGGGTTCCTTTTTCCCCACAGCCCTTCCAGTACTTCTTATTGGTTGATTTCTTCTTTTTTTTTTTTGGGAATTGAATTCAGGACCTTCCACTTGCCAGGCAGGAGCTTGTGCTGCTATATCCCTGCCCCTCTCCTTGGGATTTTTTTAATTTCAATTTTTTAAATTATTAACTAATTATTTTTTTCTCTTTTTGAGACAGGGTCTCACAATGCAGTTCAGGCTGGCCTTAAGCTCACTTTGTAGCTCAGGCTGGTCTTGAACTCAACAATCCTCCTGCCTCAGCCTCCAGAGCACTGGGATTACAGGCATGCACCACCATGCCCGGCCTTCAATTTTATTATTTATTTATTTATTTTTGATTTGATGTCATGATAACAGCCATTTTTCCTGGGGTGAGAAGAAATTTCAGTGTTGTTAAACAGATTATTTTGGAATGGTAGGACTATTTTCCATAATCATATAGTGTTTTTCTTATTAGTATTTACCTGTAGATTAATAATTATAAACATATACACATATTTTCTCTTAACATTTAACTTACACAAAATTTTCTAAATTTGTTCTTTTTTTATAGTACTGAATGTTGCACCCAGGGTCTTTACAATAAGCTACATTCCCAGCTCTTTTATTGTTTATTCCGAGTCAAGGTTTTGCTAATTATCCCAGGAAGGACTTGAATATGGAATACTCCTGCCTTGGCCTCTTAAATGCTGGGACAGTAGGCATGTACTATTATACCAGATAAATTTCTAAATTCTATTACACGACAAGCTGGGCATGGTGGTGCATGCCTGTAGTCCCAGCTCTCAGGAGGCTGAGGCAGGAAGACTATAGTAAGTTCAAGGCCAGGCTAAATTACATAGCAGGTTCAAGGACAGCCTGAACTACACAGTGAGATTTTGTCTCAAAAAATAACAGGGAGCCTGCCACTTAGCTCAAGTTGTTTAAGCGCCAGCTCATGTAAATGCAGTCAGGCACAGGATACTGCAGTTTAATCTCCACCTCCACTTGCCTCAGCAGACACACCCTTAAGGCAGCCTGAGCCAACCAAAAAAAAAATAAGGTTAAAATTCTATTATGTGCAGAAAATGATTCAATATTGGATAACAAGTACCATGGAATTTCATTACAAAGAGAGATGCTTTAAAAGAAGACAGGCAGAGTGAAGGATATAGCTCAGTGGCATAAGCACCCACTTGGCAAGCAAAAGGTGCTGCATTTGATTCCTCCTTCACATGCCAAAGAAATAAAGGTCTGGTGGCACATGCCTGTAATCCCAACATCTGTGAGACTGAGGTAGGAGGATCATCTTATGTTCAAGGACAGCCTGGACTACATTGTGAAACACAATCTCAAAAAATCCAATATATAAATTTAAAAAAGGACACACAAAATAACAAAATTATATCAAAATTTAAATCTATAAATTTTGTATTAAGGGTAAAAGTCAAAACCCATATTCTCAATGGGTTTGAAATAAAGGTTTGTACTCATCCATTGAAAGTGTTCATAGTACAGTGTCAAGCTATATGACAATCCAGTCTTACCATGGATAAAAACCAACATGATAAAAAGGATTATAATTTCCTAAATGTAAACACAGGTTTCACATAAAGTAGCAAAAAGGGAAAAACATGAGTAAAAGAAACAAAGTAAAAAATAGATTTCTCATTAAAGAAATGAGATTTTTTGTTTTTTGGACAGGATCTCTTACGATGTAGCTCAAGCTGTCAAGCTCACAGCAATCCCCTTGCCAGAATTACAGTATATGCCATCACACAGCAATACAATGTGAAGTTCTGGGCCAGGGAGATAGCTCAGGAGAATAAGCGATGGTCTGCCAAGTGCAGAGTCCTGAGTTCAATCCCCAGTACCGCAAAAAGAAAGAGAAGTTCCAACTTGCAGGATGATTTTCAATAGCATACCTCCCAAATTCTAAAATAATGTGCCTGGCTTAGAGAAAAGAGTTATTACCTTATTATAACCACTGACTGGTGAGTAGGTCACTCCAGGGCTGTATGAACTACTGCCGCCTGAGGACATGCTCTGTAGTTGAGGGCTGTATCCAGTTATACAGCTGGTGGTGAACTTGGGACTGGCACTTGGTGAGCGAGATGGGCTGTAACTCAACACACTCTGCCCTTGAATGGAAGGGGAAGGTGGAGAGGGAGGGATCTGGGTGGCTGTGAGATCACGTGGAGGAGTAGTCTGTACAACTAGAAGGGAAAGAAAAAACAAAAAAAGTATCTACATAACGTACATTTTTGAACAACTTTCTAAAGCTGATTTAAGGATTTGGGGGCAGGAGGGGAGGTCTGGAAACTGAAACTAGGACCTTTTTACTAGCTATATCCTCTCCCAGCCTGTTTTTGAGAGTCTGCTGACACTAACCTGAACTTGCAATCTACCTGTCTCAGCCTCCCAGAGGGCATGGACCACCACACTCAATTCCAACTGTTTTTTTCCCTTTTAGGAAAAAAATAAAGTACCAAAAGGTCTTGATTCTCAAATTAATATATTACTAAAGGCCAACAATTAGTCATTTGCCATTTCCAGAGTTCAAAATAAAAAACTGACTTCCATCCAGCAAGTCACTTAATTTTAAGGAACCAATAGAATAGACTTCCATTAGGTTGCTAAATGGTAGTTTCATTTAGTTTATACATTAAGAATGATAACCACTGGTCTTAACAAAATGTACTGTTTAATATAGCTGAACTAGATAGTTTTAGAAATCCCTCCAGATCAGTCTATGAAAAGGAAAAATTAAAAAATATCTGGTGCTGACCTTCTTCTTACCTTTGCAAGATAAAGTATATAGAACACTTACCACCAGTTGTTTTCAATCCTAACAGTGTTTGTTGTCCAGGACTAACAATGAGACTTGTTGGTGCCACAGTATATTTGAAATATCTCCAAAAATCAAACAAGGCATTAAGGCTGAAGAGAGATGCAAGAGCAAGTTCTGAAAGAGAACAATTTAATTTTTATTTATTGTCTTTGAGATGGAGTCTCTCTATGCAGTTCAGACAGGCCTTGGGTTCACTTTGTAGCCCAGGCTAGTCTAGGTTCACAACAATCTCAGCCTACTGAGTACTGGGATTATAGGTGTGTGCCACCACACCCAGCTGCAGAAATGTAGTTTTAAAATATTGGTGGAGGACGTGTACTGGTGGAGAAACAAACCCCTCCATACGTTAGCACATTAATAAAATTGAAAACTACCTTCTTATTCTTACAACAGCTAACATTTAATTAGTATGTATTAGATGTAGGGCATTTACTGGCAAGTATTAAACTGTCACTAACCCTTACCACTCTATTTTCACCTTCATGGGGGGGCACTGGAAATCAAACTCAGGACCTTATGCTTGCCGCTGAACTATATGCCCAGCCCACCCTTATCTTAAAAAATGAATCAAGTCATGGAGAGACCAGGTGACCTTTTATTGGAACTGGGGACTAGACACTGAGCTATACTTCCAGGGCCTGCATCCTCCCTTTGATTGCGAAGTTGCCCAGATGAGGCTGGAACTTGCAGCCCACCTGACTCAGCCTCCCAGGGTGGTAGGCTTTTAAGTATGTATCACATCTGGTTTTAAATGACTTTTATGAGTACAGAGCTAGTAAGACATGATTCTGACTTAAGTCTGCAGATTCCAAATCCCTCCCACTTGGCAGGCTAGTTCCCACAACAACCTCTGCATTTATCTGTACAGGCTATGAAATTTAACATCATATGAACTTTCCATACCTAAGGATTATGGAAGAGGAGACAGAGAAGTGGAAGGAATACGGAAACTGAGCAAAGCACCCAGAGTAGAAATCTGGGCTGATTCTGAATGCTGAAAATGTGGAGACAGTACTTCAAGAGCAACAAATATGAATCTTAACCCCACATTTTATCTTGTTTCACAGAACTCATAATTATCTGTAATTGTACTTTTAATTTGATTATCTCCTCTCCTCGAATGTTTCTTCCAAAGGAGGGTTTTCACTTGTTCCCTTCTATCTGAACTCCCAGACTGGGAACACAGTAAGTATGCAGCATTTGTTCAGTGAAGGAATGAATACTACGCTGAATTAAACTGGCCAGCAAAGTAGGGCATGGCAACGCAGGCCTATAACCGCACACTGAGGAGGTTGAAGCAGCAGGATGTTGCAAGAGTCTGAGACTAGCCTGAGCCACAAAAATGAGCTCAAGGTCTGCCTGAACTGCATAGCAAGACATTGTCTCGAAACAAATAATACATAACCCTGCCAGTAAGTTTTTCATTGGTAATAAATCTAAATTTTGGTAAATTACTTACCAATATACCAGAGGGGCCAGTATGACACATTACAATATGAACTAATCAACTTTCCAGTCCTGAAAAAACAAAAGATTTTTCAATCAACTTAAAAAAAAAAAAAAAAACTAAAAATCAAAACCGAATCAAAAAGTTGTGAACCAGTCACTGGATGTTTAGATTTTTACCTTCTTTTGGGTGATTAACTTACATTTCAGTATATATCATTCCAGCCATAGACACATTTAGGAGGCCCCAGGCCAAAACCACTTTTCTAGCTTCAGTTTCTTTTCTCATCTTGATGGTTCTGTCAATAAGGGAATTACTTGGGCTTTCCTCCTGTTGCATCTACTCAAAAGAAAAGCATAAGAATTAACCAAAAGAAACTACTCCGTTTAAGACCAAAATCACATCTTTATAAAGAAAAACTGCATATACTTTTCCTCATCTTTAAAATGTTTTGTCATTTTCCTCACTTAGGATATGAGGGGGCAGGGGAGATAGCTCAGTGGAATGTTTGCCTGGCAAGCACAAGGTCCTCAGTTCAACCCCCGGTAGCACCAAAAAAAGGAAAAAAAAAAGTAGTGATAGTAGTAGTAGTAGTGCATGAAAAGGGAACCAAGTTGTACTTCTCAGAGAATCACAGTTATTTCAAGCAATTTAATACTAACAATAAATTAAACTGGCACATTTTGTAATGTAAGGATTGGTTTTTGCCGGCAAATACTCCATTTTGTCTTCGGAGTTTGTCGTTAATTTATGACAAAATACCGTTTTATACGCATTTACTATACGTTTACTGTACCCTGTAAGTCACAAGGCTTACATGCAACAGCCATCACTGGGTTTGCCACTCCGCACGCCCCGGCCAGGATGCCCCATTTTGTGTGTTAATTAGTAAAGGCAAGCGGGTACCCATGGTATGAAGAAACTGGAGTTATCAGTGGGGACAGGGCATTCCGTCAGGGACCACGTGAGGATTTGTTGTTTTTCGTTGTTTCGCCAGACCTAACTCTTACACACAACTGGGAAACTTGTTCCAGCTACCGGGAACAGCAACCCCAACCGGAGAAGCTCCCATGTCGCCCCCAGCTCGAGTCCTGAGGGATTCCCTCCTAGGTGCCTCGGAACAAACCCTGTCAACCCTATCGCTTCCTTCCTCAACTCCACTACAAGTGATGGCATAAAAGACACATTATCTTTTGGCAGAATCCCAAGCAGACCAGTAGGTGCAGAACTCTTAAAGCCCGCGTGGAACTCACGCCCATGAAGCACAAAAATGTTCCCCCAAAACGCACCGTGATCTTCAGCCGGAAGAGGCAGGCTCCCGCCACTCCTACTACACATGCGCACAGGCAAGCGCTAAGGCAGCGTCTTAGACTGGCGGGTCCACAGGTACCGGAAGAACTGGGTTGTCTTCTCTCGCGAGAATGAGAAGGGGCGGGGTTAGCTGCTTTACTATAGAAACAAGCTTAAGGTTTTGCGGTTCTGCTCGGGTTCCAGAAGCCTGAGCCTCAAAATTTGGGCAAGGCTTTAACCCCCCGTAAAAAAATATTTTAAAAAACCTTTAGCTTCCTTTGGATGCATTTGGGCTCGCATTTCTAAGCAGATTTTAGCTGGATGATTTTATGGGATAGACGCTTTGTGGGTGGCAGTGTGTCCAGACACTGGCAATGACGAAGTATTTCTTGCTGCAGTTAAAATGTGTATTTCCCTTAATTATTTTGACCCATTGTATTTTTTTTTTTTTTTTGAGACAAGATCTAGGTATGCAGTTCAGACTGGTCTAGAATAGTGGGGATTACAGGCACACCCCCACACCCAGCTCCCAGTGTAAAATTTTTTTTTCTTTTTGTCTTTTTGAGACAAGTTCTCTCTATGCAGTTCCGGCTGACCTTGAGTTCACTGTAGCGCAGGCTGGTCTTGCAGTAATCCTGTCTCAGCCTCCCTAGTGCTGGAATTAGAGGCGTGCACCACCACGCCTAGCTCCAGTGTAAATTGTTAAATATCCATGGGATGAGGGTGCAGTAGTAAGAAAACAACCAAACCAATTTACTTTATTGAAGTAGTAGTTTTAACAATGAAAACAGAAACTTTCTTCTGAATGCTCTTTGGCCCTTTTTTTTTTTTGCCAGAACTGGGAATTGAACTGAGGCCCTTACACTTCCCAGGGAAGCACTTATTCCACTGAGCCATCTCCCCAGCCTTGAATACTCTTTAACCTTGTTTAAAGGTTAAACCTCCCTGTAATGGGGCCTGAATCAAAGCCTGCCCACTGAGCTACCTCCCCATTTGATTTAAATATTTTGGATAAAGTCTCAGTAAGGTGCCCAGACTGGATTTGAACTCAAAAGCTCCTCCTGCTTCAGCTTCCCAGAGTTGTGTGCCACCCTACCATGCCCAGGAGAACTTGTAATTATAGATAGCTAAATTATTTAGAAATATTGGGGGGCTGAGGAGATAGCTCAGTAGAATAAGCACTTGCCTGGCAAGTGCTAGGTCCTGAGTTCAATCCCTAGTTATGCTAAAAAAAAAAAAAAAAAAAGAAAGAAAGTATGCAGTAAGCATTGGAAAGGTCAGTGAAGATAACTGTGGCTGGAGGCTCATTTATTGAAGGCCAAGTTTCAAGGAAACAGGAGGACTACACCCATGTACTTTCCCTAGGGAATGTCCAGCAGTGACTGATAGAAAAGTAGGCATCACTCACCTTGGGTATAAGAGACCCAGTCTCAAAAAGAAAAAAAGAAGAAAGTCCTTGTCTTTTCTGTGTGCACTTAATACATGATTTACTTCCCCATTGGATCCCCTTGCAATCAATATTACCTGAGTGCCAACACTTGTAATCTTATTGGTTCACCATAGTTTTGTCCCATTTCACACCTACCTTGTGACTGTTGGATCAATATTACTTAAGCAACTGTATTGTTTTTTTGTTTGTTGTTTGGGAACAAACCTTTTTAGGGAAAGGTCTCCAGGCTGTTTAGGGTCTCATACTAGATCAGACTCATAGTGATCTGCTTGTTTATAGCCTCCCAAGAGCTGGGATCACAGGCCTTTGCCACCACACCCAGCCCAGTCTCAATTGCCCTCTCAGCAGGCCCCAAGGGCAGGGCTGACACAAGTCCCAGGGATTGAACCTCTGCTCCGGAGCCTGCTTGCAGGGGCTTTAATCCACTGAGCTATTTGGCCAGCCCAGCAGCTATATTTGTGATCTTATTAGTTGGTTATAGTTTTGTCCCACCTTGAACTTGCCTCATCTAATGGTTTTGCTCAATAAAATACTCTTGAGAAGTGGGATTGGTGGACAACCCATTTTCCTGGCCCCCTTCTGCTCCTTTAGAAGTTTTTATTTCTTTCAATAACTTCTTCCTTCCCTTAACTTCGTTTGTTCCTAGAATTCATCCCTCAGTTTTAGAGAACATGAATTTGGTATTTTGTACATCTTATCAGTTTTGGAATTTCTTTTCCCTATGTCACAGTTTTGAGGAAAACATTTATCTGGGAGTTGATTTTGGTTTTATTTAACAAATGCACCTTCAGGCAGAGAATGTAGAAAATAAAGGCCCCCTGGTTACTGGCCCAAGAACTCAGCCTGGATAGACTCTGATGCCATGGATAGTAAGTGATGTACACTCAACTAGAGTTCTAAAAAATGCAGCCAACTCAGCCTGGGTTCGTTGAGTTTCCTGGAGTTAGCTGACAATAGCCTGAGGTCCAGAGAGCCAATGACCACCCCTCTCACCAGGCAACTCATTCCAAATATGGAGAAGCATGGCCCATAATAAGTTATTTCACAGAAAACCAATGGTGTTGCATCACCTATATCTAGTGACTCATTTTTTCCCCCTGATTTGAGCCCAATGATAAAAAGGAGAAAATGAAATTTCACTGTTGTCCTGATAGGTAAATCTGTAAGTAAAGTATGTTCTTCTTTTTTTTTTTTTTTTCCCAGAACCAGGGATTGAACTCAGGCCCTTGTGCTTGCCAGGCAAGTGCTTATTCACTGAACTATCTCCCCAGTCTCCAAAAGTATGTTCTTAACAATGTTATAAATTAAAGTGAGGTTTTTTTCAGTTTTATACCACCTTAGCAGCCATGTTGTTTGGCTTTAGCTGTTGATTTAGAGATGGACTGTCGAGTTCATCTATGTAATTTTGTATAATTTTGGGGGAAAAATCATTTCATTATTCAGTTGTGATTAGGGCTGCTCTGGAAGTCAGCTATGCTATATGGAAACAACTCCCCTGTGCCTCTAGTCACCACATGATGCTTTGTCACCCTAGAGCAAGATTAGTCAGTTGAAGATATCCTGGTTCCTTGAGAATTTAGTAGTAATTTAAAAAATTACTTGGGGGAAAGGACAAACCCTTTATTCATCTGCCATTTCTCACCCACCATCCTCATTAGCATAAAGATCCTCATTAGCGTAAGATCACCATGGACTCTGAGTCATCCCATTATCCCCTTATCATTTTCCTCTGTGTAAATGTAATCAAGAAATACCAGGTGTGCCGGCTCCTTGTGGCCTTTTGTTCCTTGTGAACAACTGGTCATCCCAGATCCCTGTTGCAGCATCATTTTGTGCTTTTTTTTTTGGTACTGGAGATTGAACTCAGGACCTTGTGCTTGCCAGGCAGGTACTTAAGCCACTGAGCTATGTCCCTGGCCCTGCAGCATCATTTTGTCTCACTCTTTTTATTTTGTGCAGTAATGCCTTGCAGGAAATTGGGGTCCACTGCAAGGGTGTCTATAATGGAGTAACTTAAAAATTGTTCAAACAAAATGAAAGAGTTGAATTCAATGTACAAATCAAAATTAAAATACCAGGTTGCCACCTCCCCCATATTTGACTCCTAAGAAGAAATTGTATACATTTGTTGTAATCATCAACTAGCCTACTATTATGATTCATATCCAGATGTCCCTCCAAAATTTCATATGCTCATTGGTGGGGTTTTGGGGGGTGATTACATCCTAGTGGCATGTCCTCAGCACTGCATTGGACAACAGATTCTATAGTTGGGTGAAGCCTGGTAGAAGGTGGGTGGCGGTGGCACTGCCTGGAAGTGTATATGTTCTTCCTCCCTTGATACCTTGCCCTCTCTCCCACCCACCATCTGCTTTCTGCCTGCTACACTATAGGCTGTTTTTCTTCAGCCATACCACTTGGCCGTGCTACCCTGCCTTTGAAATAACCTCTACAAGCTGTGAATAAACCTTTCCTTCTTTAAACTGTGGATGTTGACTATTTTCTCAACGAAGAGTAACTAAGATAGTCATACATATTTCTCCTTTCTAATGTACTCTATGTGTGTTTATTCAATGCTTTTAAAAAAGAATTCTACTGAACAGGTGTGGTGGCCACAGTACCTGTAATTCCAGTACTCTTGGGGCCTGAGGAAGGAAGATTCCAGCCCACCCAGGCAATTTAGCAAGACACCATCTCAAGATAAAAAATTAAAAAAGGAAGGAAGATGTAGCTTGATGTGAAGGTCCTGGGTTCAGTCCACAGTACCCATAATAAAAAAGTGAATAAATCCATGAACAAATAAATAATTAATATAAAAATCCACTACCATACAAATTTGATAGACAGCTGCATTATATATTATGGCTACATAAGAAAATATCACAGACCATAGGCTGCACCCCTTCTGCAAATCACAGTGTATTCTAAACAAGAGATGTTAGTTTTTTCACAGTGTGGGAGGCTTGGCAGTTCAAGACTAAGCTCGGTCACTGTCACTAGGGTTGGCTGCTTCTGAGACCTGTCTGGTTGGTGTAGAGGTGGGCATATTGATCTTATATTCTCCTGTGGCATTTCTTCCTGCAGTAGTGAAATCCTTAGTATCCTCTCCTTTTATAAGGACTTTAGCTGTATCCTAATTCCTACCCTCAAATACAGCCAAGTTGGGTCTGAGGGTTTTAATATTTAAATTTTGAAGGAATATGATTTATTCTGTAATGCATCTAAACTGTGTATTTTAATTTACAGTGATATGATACATCTAAAAGAGACTGATAAAAAGAGAATTTTTTTTTTTTTTGTGGTACTGAGGACTGAACTCAAGACCCTGCTCTTGCCAGGCAGGAGCTTATTCTACTGAGCTATCTCTCCAGCCAAGGCTTATATAATTTTAAAAAATAATTTTAACTTATTGAGTTAAAATATAAAAAGAAATTTTGTTACAGATACATTAATTATGTGATATATATTATATATAGCCCAAGACAGTTTCATTTTACTTAGTGTAGCTCACACCAAAAGTTTAGACACCTATGTTTTACTTAGATTTAAAGATATGAAAATAAAATGTACACAAATTTATGAGAAAATGGATTGAAGCAAGGCTGAGGATTTGGTTCAGTGTTAAAGTACTAGTGTATTTTGTGTGCAGCTCTGACTATCAAAAAAATTGAAAAAGAATAAATGATATTGAAGCACGGAGGTTGGGTGAGGGGAATATACCATACTATTTTATAAAAGTAATTTGGAGAAATCTTCCCAAAACTTAGAAATCTAAGAAGTTAGTTCCACTGATGCTTGCTTGAGTGTATGTCATAATTGGTTGCCAAGGCAGCTGTCATGTGGTATGGAGTGAAATAGCTCCCATTCACCTTTGAGTATGTTTTCTTTTCTAAAGAAGAAGCCACCATGGGAAACCTTTTGTCCTTATTTTGGGAAACAGATACTCTCCCGCTACCATTAGGTCATTACAACCCAATTCAAGATTCCGAAAGCCAGAAGGATGACGACTCTTGTCGGACAATAGGGAGCTTCCTGCTTTGGTACTTTGTCACTGTATCGCTCCTGGTGTTCTTCTCTCGGGCTTCTGTCTGGGTAGGATACCCTTTTTTATTTCATTTATTTTTTATTTTTGTTTTTGTTTTTCCTTTTTTATTTCAGATAATACCTTTTTCATTAATTTTATTGAGAAATAAATAGCAATGAGACAGTTTCAAAACAGGTCAGTAGAACAGTTACAATAATTAATACACTGCATATTGTTGTCTTCAAAGTGGTTATTCATAGTACAAGATGCAGACATGATATCCTGTCCAAACACTAGTAATACAAATCTTTATTCTCATTGAATTAAGACAAAGTAGCTGCACATCTATCCTAACTATTTTGTATATACAGATACAAATTGGTCCTTCATTTATATCCCCTTTTTTTGTTTAGTTTTTTCAGAGGTGGATGTTCCATTGCCACTTAAATATTGTAGGTGTGTGAATTCAGCAGAATAATCCAATATAGTCCAGTAGTCCATAATAGTAGTGGGTTATCCGTAGGACTGGCAATGTCAGAAGTTGTTGACTTGAGCCTTTTATAGCTCAGCATATTAATTGGGCTTTACTTTTTATACCTTGCTTTTATACTTTTCTGCTGGATGGTTAAGACCAAGAGAAAGCAAGACCTATATAACAAGAAATGTAACTTTTTATCTGACAAGGTCAGTCAAGTACCCTCAGGATTCATCCTATAACCCTGTACCGCACTTTGTAGATCCTTTGTGAGTGTCGCCATGTGGATGAGTCACATTGCTTGACCAATTTGCTCTCTGTGAATGCCCGAGGGAATGCTTTCTCTCCATGTGACTCTCCTTAGGCACACTCTACATCATCATGTATACTAGGGAGTTTTGTTCATTAAATAAATCACTTGACTTTGATGAAAGTCTGTACTTACTTTCCAAAAGTCTGTATTTACTTTTTAAAAGTCTTTATTGTAGTTTTAAAAATAATGCAATCTTATTTAGGAGAATCTGAGACACTGAAAAGGATGGAGAAGAAAATTTAAAATTAATCCTTTCTCACAGAGATAACCACTGTTAACTTTTTCAATTATGTCCTTCTAGAGTGTCTTTTCTTTCTTCTTCCTGCTACTCTGACTTCTCCTTCTTCCTCTTCTCTACCTGGTTGGCTTTATATTGTGTATATCTTTGTATCTGTTTTTTAAGTTTAATAATATATTATAAACACTTTGCCAAGTTATATTTGCTCAGTAGCATTTGTAATGATTGCTTAATTTTTTGTTTTGTCCTTGAACCAAAAGATTCTGCAATTTTGAAACATTTAGCTTGTTTGCAAATTGTCCATATGCCATATGATTCAGGGATAAGCTTCCTTGTTGGTTAAGGATGTCTAAACTCTCCTATAGGGGCAAATCATTTTCTAGGCCCCTGTCTGTTCTTTAGACAAAGCTTTCATTTGATAAATTCTTCCTTCTCTTAAAAAATAAATAAGCTTGAGGGCCAGGGAGATGGCTCAGTAGAATAAGCACCTGCCTGGCAAGTGCAGGGTCTTGAGTTCAATCCCTGGTACTGCCAAAAAAAAAAAAAAGTTCCTTTGTAGCCATATATTGCTAATCAAAGTTATGAAAGTTTGTCATTATCTTAAGGACACATATTTTAGGATTTGGGGTTTTTCAAATGAGAAAATACATTCTGCACAGAATATGATGCAGACCTAAAATAAATAGAACTGAAGTCACTGGTTTTTGTTGTTTTTTCTGAGATATGGTCTTTTTATGTAATTTAGACTGGCCTTGAATTCATGGCAATTTATCTGCTTCAGGCTCCAGAGGGGTGGAATTACAGGTGGGGCACCACCAGGTCTGGTTTAGAGTCACCATTCTTTCTTTTTTCAGAACTTGGCATTGAACTCAGGCCCTTGAGCTTTCCAGGGAAGCACTTATTCCACTGAGCCATCACCCTGGCCCCTAGAGTCACCATTCTTGATCACCTATCAGTGAAAGAAAATACCATCTTCTTAGGAACAAAATAGTCTTATCAAGATATCTATCCCCAACATATTATAAGCAACCAAGCTCATATATTGCTGACATAGAACATTTGCTGGCCATTAATCACCAGGGTGGTGATTATTGATCAAGCCACCATCATTTCTCATTATAGCAAAGGTGTGGCTTGGCCATGGTCAGCTAGACTGAATGCTGCATCAGTCTGGACAGAGAGGAGAGGCCATGTCCTTGTCAACTGTCTCCCATTATAATCACTAAAAACATCTTTCCCCACTTCCTAGCCAAGAAGTTTCATCTGAATGCTTCTTAAGGTAAACACCAAAAGATTTAGAATAGTGAGAGCTTTTATGTGTCTTAGATTCCCTAGCTGTATGTTGAAGTCTGGCCAGAAAAGCTACTTTTTTTTTCTAGTACAGGATATAGAGGGTCTCACTACATAGATCGGACTTGTAGTGATCCTCCTGCTTTCAGCCTCCCAAGCACTGGGATTACAGGCGGGCACCACCATGCCCAGTCTTAATTGCTGTCTCAGTGCATCCCAGGGGCAGGGCCTGCATGGCATGCAAGGATTGAAGGGAAAAGCTACTTTAGAAAATTAAGAAAAAATTGAAATTGCTCACTGACCATTTTCAATTTTTTGAAGAAGACCACTTCAGAGGGCTGTGCTATTCCGTTGCTCCCTTGCTTGTGCCAGCTCTTTGGGGTCCTCAAGGCCTGAATGCTTAGACCTCCAGAGAACATGTGGTCCAGCGCTCTGTTTATAGGCAAGTAAAGTATTATTATTCCCTGCCTTTCATTGTTGATGATGGTGGTGGTGGTGGTTTTGATAAGGCCCAAGGAAATTAAGTAACTTGTCCCATGTCACAGGAGCGGTTAGTGACAGGGTGATGGAGGGAGAATAGACTTAGATTTCCTGTTATGTATTTGTTTACTTCAAAGCACAGTTTGAAATTTGGAGTTAAATCTATCCAGTGTTGATTAAAACCTTAATTATCTTAGGGGTTTCCTCTTTCACTTTGTGCCCTGGTGTCAGCTACAGTTGGCTGGCCTGCTTCTTCTGAAAGGTCCCAGGTTTGAAATCTGAGCAGCATATAAGAGCTGGTCCAAGAGGATGGAACTTTTTCTTCCCTTTGAACTTCTTCATTCTCTCTGTTAAACTATGAGCCTGTATTTACAAACCTTGAAGTCATGGTCGAAACACCATAGAAATGTAGTAATTATCCTCCAACATGAAGTAGGCTGATTTCCTCTGGATTTGAAGATGCATTTGTCCTTTTGCTTTCAGAGACCATAAATACTCTGGTTCGTTTATAGATTTGTTTAATGTTTCTTCAGATTGCTATATTTTTCTGGGTTATGTTAGCTCAAAAATCTGTATTTTGCATATGTGGAAATTGAGCTGGGAGGTATTACATGGCTTGGAGAAATCACTGAGTGGGGCAGTGGCTGAGCAATGGAGCCCAGCCCACATTTTCTCCCCAGCCCCTCCCAGCAGGCACTGCTGCTGTTCTCACTCGCTAAGTCACACAGAGAAAGCCAATAAAATGGTTTTTGTAACCACAATTCCTACGATGCCACTTAGCTTAATGCAAAATCTCTCTTTTGATTTCATGGTTGTTTTTTGACTTGATATCACATAAGGAAGATTTCTGTGGAAATGCTATAAGCTCAATGAATGTTTTTACACACTGTTCCCCTTCATTACAAAAGTACATATAGAAAATGTGGAGACTGTAAGAAAATACACCAAAAGAAAAAGTCCTCCTGATGATGTAGTGATAACCAACTATAACTTTTAGATTTATGAACTTCCTATCTACAGAGCCTCAAAACATTTTTTTAAAAAGATCTTTTTGGGGATGGGGAGAAAAAAAAAAGATATCTTTTTGTTTTTGTAACAGCGTCCTACTCTGTGACCTGAATGGTCCCAGTCAGGCTGGCCTTTCCCTCATGGCAATCATCCTGCACTTGGTAGGAGGATTGTAGAAAGTTCAGGAACAATCTGGGCTGCATAGTAAGTTCAAGGCCAGCCTGAACTGCACAGCAAAATCCTGTCCCAAACAACAATCACCACAGTAAAAAGCAAAAAAAAAAAAAAAAAAAAAAAAAAAAAAAAAAAAAAAAAAAAAAAAAAAAAACAAACAAACAAAAAAAAAAACCACCCTTCCGAACAATATCTAAAAAGAGGATTTCAGTCAAGATTTTCAGAAAATGGTTATTGTAATCCAAAAATTAAAGTGATCTCTCATTAGAGATACAAATTAAACAATGGGCCATGGACCTTGGATTGCTGCTACAAATATCCAACTATGGTACTTCTCAACCCAAGGGTAATTCGACTTTCTAGTAATTCATTTTGTCCTAACTGTAGATGGTTTGAGGTAAGTAGAAGGGAAAAAGTCTCCATTTTACAATATAAAGCCAACCACTGTACACTTCTATATATGTGCTCCTTAAAGCCTTATTTTCATATTTGTAGCCGACTCATGATTATATGTTTATAGGACTGGCCAAATAGCTCATCAGATTAAAGCATCTGCAAGCAGGTGCAGTGGGGGGAGGCTGCCTCGCTGGCCCCACACCCAGGGCATGCTGAGATGGCAACTGAGACTGGGTGTGGTGTGTGTGCCTATAATCCCAGCTCTTGGGAGGCTGTAAACAGGCGGATCACTATGAATCCAATCTAGCAGTGAGACCCTGAACACCCTGAAATACAAAAGTAAACAAAAAAAGTTTATATGTTTATATGCAAGTTTGCATCTTGATTTTTTGCCCAATTTTGAAATATAGTTTCTTACATTATAACCTATTTTTATTAAAATTTTATATCTATATCTTATGTGATTGTATTATATATATATATTTTTGCACTGGGGATCAAACTCAGGACCTTATGCTTGCCACGGAGCTATTTCCCCAGCCCTATAATTAACTTTAAATATTGTCTATTTTAAGTTTTGGGTTCTGTATCATCCTAACTATACTTTGATGAATATTTCTGTGTACAGACTTTTTCCTCTTCATGTGGATATTATTCTCTGGTGACAGACTCTTTGAGAAAGAATTATAGATCAAAAGTGTTAATAAATAATCCTAAATTTTTTGATACACTCTGAAGAGTTGCTTAGATTTGTATCTTTTGGCACAATCCTTTTTAGCATCAGAAAGTGGGACATTAATTGGTAAAATGGGACCAAAATACTATTGGAGCATTGGGAAAAATATTTGGCATTGGAACAATTCAAGGAAATCTATTTCTTCTGATTTCTGTATTCATAGATAATATATTATGGTAGCATTTGGAGGAAAATATCTGACAGTGTAAGGAGATAGTGAGTTCCTCAGTTCACATAAAAAGCTCTGTATATGTAAGTGTCCCACACCAGACAGCTTATTTAAAGAACCACCAATAACATGGTCTGATAAAGTGGTCTTTAATGTGAATATTGTCAAATCCATTTTATTCCTTTTTATTTTTATGATGGTAGTGGGAATTGAACTCAGGACTTTTGCTAAGATGTTAAATTATATGAGCTGGGCTCAAATTTGTGATCTTTATGCCTCAGCCTCCCAGGGTCCCGGTATTACAGGTGTGTGCCACCATTCTTGCCTCAAATCTGTTTTTAAATAAAAATTCTCTGTACTGTGATTGAGTGCAGGCAAACTTTATAACCCACAACTCCCCATCAGCATCATTTCCCCCTCTTGCCTTGTGTCGCTTTGCTTGTTTCAAGAATTTCTGGAAGGGGCCAGGGAGACAGCTCAGGAGAATAGGCGCTTAGCTGGCAAATGCCTGCTGTCAACATGTGGGACTGCTGTCAACACTGGGAGCAGGGCCTCGGCCACACAGGAATGCCATCAGCACTTGTTTATAAGAGCACTGAATGTTAGTCCTTATCGAAGGCCTCAAGCAATTGTATTCCTCAGCAAGGAGGTCTAAGAGAAAAACAACTACTTCAGGCCATGCTTACTAACTGATATTTCTAAAACAGATGTCTGAGAATAAACAGGATGAAGAGAGTGGGAAGAGCGCTCCAGTAAGTAAAGGTGAGAGCCGCCAGTTCACGCTGGGTGGGGGGCTTTGGCCAGAGGCTGAGGGCGCGCTGGCTGGGCAGCAGCAACAGCAGAGAGCCTTGTTCTCTCCACAGCGCAGAACGGAGCGGTGCGCTCCTGCTAGGTGGAGCCCAGGCTCTCCTGCTGCTCGGTACTCTCCCCTTCCACGTTTCATCGTTGGGGCTATTACAGAAAATGAACTGCATATGACTTCTTTTTTGTTTTGATGTTTTAATTTTTATTTTTGTTAGCACATGCTTGCAGTTCATAATGAGAACGTTCCTTGAGGGGAATTTTTATGTGTGCATTACATGTCTTAATTCTTTTCACGCACCACCCCTCTTCTCTTTGTCCCCTTCCTGTTTGCAAAAGATCTATCTTTCTATTTTCTACTACCTGGATTTCATTTTTCTGTTTAATTTTTATATGTTGAGTTTCTTTTCTCTCTCTCTCACTTTTTTTTTTTTTTTTTTTTTTTGGCAGAACTGGGGATTGAACTCTAGGCCCTTGTACTTGCCAGGCAAGCACTTATTCTACAGAGCCATCTCCCTGGCTCCTCCAGTTTCTCACAGAAGAGAAACCATGAGATATTTAAATTAATATATCTGATTTATTTCATTTAACATTATAATCTCAAATTACATTCATTTTTCTATAAATGACTCCAATTTCTTTCTCTTTTTTTTGTGGAACCAGGGATTGAACTTAGGCCCTTGGGCTTGCCAGGGAAGCCCTTATTCTACTGAGCCATCTTCCTGGACCCTTCCAATTTCTTCTTCATAGAAGAATAACACTCCATTGTGTGAATATACCACATTTTCTAGGGCCCGGGAGATGGCTCAGTGGAATAAGTGCTTCCCTGGCAAGCAGAAGGGCCTGAGTTCAATTCCTGGTTCCACAAAAAAAAAAAAAAAAAAAAAAAAAAAAGTTACCACATTTTCTTTATTCTTTCATCTGTTGATGGACCTACAGGCCATTTCTAAGATTTAGCTGCTGCTCTAAGCATGGGTATACATTGGACATCTTTTCCAACAACTTATAAGCAGCATGTGCTGGTAAACATCTAACAATGAACTCTTCAAAATATTTGTGTGTATATTTGTGTTTTAAAAAGTACTGATATATGAACTGGGTGTGGTGCCACATTCCTATAATCCTAGCATTCTAGAGGCTGAGGCAGGAGGATTACCACAAATTTGAGGCCAGTTTGGGCAAAGTGGTGAGTTTAAGTTCAGCCCAAATTTCATTGCAAGATTCTATCTCAAGAAAAAGCATTTTTTTATTGACATAAAGGATGCATATCACAATATTTGTTTATTGATTTATTTGACACGGGGTCTCACTATGTGGTTCAGGCTGGCCTTGAGCTCACTTTGTAGCCCAGACTGATCTTGAACTCGAAATGATCCTCCTGCCTCAGCCTCCCAAGTGCTGGGATTACAGGTGTGTGCCACCATGTCCAGCCCTTACAGAATTCATAAGTAATAAAGTACATAATACTGTTTATGTTAAATTCTGCATAAACAACCAAGTCCCATAAAATATTTCCCTTCAGTTTTGGTGGACTCTTGTATCCCCAGCTGTCCCATGTTTGCATCTGATAAAAAGACATAGTTTGGGCATAAATTCTATCTTCCTTATAGTTGGGAAGTAAGATGAAATTGAAATGGAAGGTGTATGCTCGAACTTCCCTTGGTTGTCCATGTGAGTAGCTCTTTGCTGAAATGAAAAACAGCTTTAGAGTATTGGAAGAATAGGCTTCATTCTGGGGTCCTATTCACAGTGTAGTGGTTAGAAGCATGCACAACATGTTATCTATCACTTTTTCTTGTTTTTTTTTTTTTTGTTTGTTTGTTTTCATTTTTTGTGATAGGGTCTCACTATTTGGTTCAGGCTGGCCTTGAACTCACTATCCCTTAAATTCACCTCTATCATTCTCTTTAACCTAGACAAAATCATTCTTAAAACTAGATTGTGATGGCATACACCTATAATTCTAGCATTCTCCAAGGCTGAGGCAGGAGGATTACAAATTGAAACTAAGCTTGTGCAATTTAGTGACTTAGTGAGTCCCTGTCTCAAAATGAAAAAGTAAGTGGCTGGGGAAATAGCTTGGCAAGCTCAAGATCCTGAGTTTAACCGCTGGCACACACACCCAAAAAAAAGAAAAAAAGAAAAAGAAGAAAAGGCTGGTGATGTGGTTCAGTGTAAAGGTCCTGGGTTCAATCGTCAGCATTACAAAAACAAAACCACGATACAAAAAATCAAATCAAAACCTCCAATCAACAAACACAGCCATACATCAACTCCTGATCTTTAGTGTTTGCTGATTTTCAGTGTAGAAATCCTCCCACCAAATCTAGTTTTAAGCTGCCAACACAGCATCATTGAACATGGAGTTAGGAAAGACATACAGTTTCACACCTTTAGGTAGTATTTCCAAGTACAACAGATGTAAATATTTTAAGAGCCTATAGCACAGTAAACTATAGTAAGTTAACTAGGAATGGTGACCATCAAGTAATTTCTACATTTTAAAAAATAGATTGATTGAATTGTAAGTTTGTACTTACTTAATTAATTTAGAGACAGGATCTTGTTATATAGTTCAGGCTGATCTGGACTCACTTTGTAGCCTGGAACTTGAGATGATCCTCCTGCCTCAGCCTCCCCAGTACTGGGATTACAAATATATACCACCATACCTGGGTAAATTTTAGAATTTTTTTTTTTTATGAGCAAAATATATTTATTGGGGAAAGAAAGCTCCTGTCTGAGAGAGGGACAGGAGGCCTCCAAGCAGGTGATCCCCTAAATTTTAGTTTTGACTGTCTTAAATTTTAATCTCATAGAATTCATGAAAATTGATCAGCTCTTATGAGCTTGTGTGAGTTAACTCCAGCACACCATTGCTTAAAGAAAAAAATCTTTCTTCGTTCTTGCTATGCAAATCATATTCACAACTGCACTTGACTCTTTGAAACCTCTGGCAGAGATAAGAAGTCCCTTATTTGGAAAAGTTTGGAGGTCTTTTGTTTAATTTTATGTTTCTTTTCTTTTCTTTCTTTTCTTTTTTTTTTTTTTTTTTTTTTTTTTTTTTTTTTTTTGTATTTTTAGGGAAGGATCTACAGGGCGTTCAGGGTCTCACTACCAGATCGGACTTGTAGTAATTCTCCTGTTCATAGCCTCCCATGTGCTGTGAGTTTTTTTTGGTGGAACCGGGGACTGAGGCGCGTGCTGTGATTTTATATTTCAGTGGCCATAAAATTTCCAAACTTAAGTTGGGTGTGGCCGCACGATCCCAGCACTCAGGAGGCTGAGGCGAGAGGATTGCTACAAGGGCCGGCCAGATAGCTCAGAGGACTAAAGTGCCTGCTTAGGCAGAGCGCAGTGACCGCGATTTGATCTCCAGCCTGCCATGCCAGCCCACCCCTGAGGCGCGCTGAGTTGGTGATTGAGACTGGGCATGGTGGCGCATGCCTGTAATCCCAGCACTTAGGAGGATCACTTTGAGTTCGATCTGTATAGTGAGACCCTGTAGACTCTGTACTAAATATACAAAAAATAAAATAAAGTGGGAACACTATAAACTTAAAACTACGTTGGGCTACATACTGAGTTCAAGGCCATCTTAAATTACATAGAGAGACTGTCTCAAGAATCCGACAGGCAAGCAAACTGTATGTTAAACATCCGTCTGATCCCTGTGACCATCCGACCCTTCTAGCCTTTTAGAAGATCAGGGTCTTGACGTGGTTGCTTTTCTCTCACTGCTGTGGCAAAACACCCGACACTCAAAATTAAGGAAGGAAAGGTTTATTTAGCTAACAGTTTGTGAAGGTTTCAGTCCATACTCAGCTGGCTCCAAGTCAGAGTGGCACATGGAAGAGAGCCGCTGATTTATGGCTGCAGAAGGCAGCAAAACAACAAGAGCAGATGGGAGGAGCAGTGACAACAATGACAACAGAAAACAAGCCTGTCTTCCTTATGTTGCATTCAGAGTATCTGCCCCAGGCCAGGCCAGGCCAGGGGTAGAACCCATAATCCCAGCAATACTCACACCCATAATCCCAGCACTGGATCATGATTTTTTTTCAGAACTGGGGATTGAACTCAGACCCTTGCACTTGCCCAGGAAGTGCTTATTCTACTGAGCCATCTCCTTGACCCCATTTTTTTTTTTTTTTGATCATGAGTTAATCAGTCTAACGCCCATTCCAGTAACTACATGTGGCTTTGTTTGTTTTTTTCTTTTCTTTTGGTGGAACCGGGAATTGAACTCAGGCCCTTGTGCTTGCAAAGGAATCGCTTTATTCCACTGAGCCATCTCCCTGGACCCTACATGTGGCTTTGAGGGGACACCAAGATACGAACCATAATAGGCCTGATATTGGAAATGTAGTCAAATATCTGGTATTTGAAAATGGCTAGAGAAAAATAACGACAGTTATTCTAATCAGCAAGTGTGAGCCTACTCATGCCATGGGCTGCGTGGGTGATGTGTAGTCCTAGTACCAGTAGGGAACCTAACTTGTTGATTTGCTTTATTGGTTAGCAAGCAAAGAAAATTCCAATCAGTGGCAAAACAAAGATGGTTGCTGGGACTCTTCCGAAATGATGAAGAAACCAAAGCAGAATCAACTTTTCCCCATCACTGACTCAGAAGCAGATTTGGCCAATGCTCATCTTGGACAAAGGCGAGCCCACAAGGTGAATCCTGGTCAACAAGGCAGTGAAACCTCCGAACGTGACAGTGAAAAATCAAACTCGGGAGGCTCTTCGTGGAAGGAGAGTGAAAGTGAACACCAGCCCTCACTAGACAGCATTCACAGAAGAAAAGTCACTCAGACGCACCAGAATCTGGGAAGTCAACAACTCCCAGAAGGGCCTTGCCCCCACTGCAAAGCCGTGAGAACCAATGAGTGGTTAACACGTCATTTCCTACCAAGAGCTTCAGAAATGGTTCTCGCAAAGGAAGACATTCAAGAGGAAAGTTCCATACCTGAAATCAACACAAAGTTCAGTACAATTTGAAGTTTGTCGAGCCTTTACCTTATTTGAAGCCAAATAGAAGAAATGAAAAGTATGAAAAAATTACCTGAACTCTAGGGGAGGCAACTTTAACAATAAAATCCCTCTGTTAACAACAACGAAATGCTTGGAATGCAAGAGGTAAAGTTTCAGCCAATTCTTTATTCTAAGAAGTCAGCGAATATGTGCATGGCACCATGGGAGCACAGAAGCTCTTCATCCATTATGGTTTGTTTTTTTTTTAATTCAAAAGAGCACCAGATAGCTACTTCAGGCCTTGAGTGTATATATTTTGTTTATGTCTATAATATAATGAGAAAGGTCTTTGAAAACATCTTTATGTTGAGAAATCATTTACATTTCATTCATATAATTTGATTATTTGACTGAATGAAGGAAGGGCTATAATTTCAGGTGATTCTACCAGAGCTCTGTGGCTACATGTGTCCACTTGGGGCTACTGAGAAGGATTTGAGGCCCTGGAATAAGACCTGATCCCTAGAGGTAGGAGAGGCAGCGTAACCTAGAAAGGCAGCTGGCCACAGACTTTCAACAGTTTTTTTTAGGACATGAAAAATGTTAAAGACAAAGATTTTTTGATACTTATTAAAAGACTTATTCAAGACTATGGTACTAGAGGTAAATAGGGGAGATAGATTGAGCTCCATCCCTAATACAACAGAGAAAAGTAGAGATTTATAGCCAATGAGGTGGATGGGGGTGTGTCTCAGTGGATAGAAAATTACTAAGGTATATCTGAGGACAGGAATGAATTCCTGCTAAATAGACTAACAGTATTCTTGCTAAAGGCAGGTCAAAGACTTTTATATCAAAGATGGGAGATGAGGGAGTACATTGGCTATAAAGCATACTCAGGAATAAAAGTTTTGGGGAACTTTTGTAAAGCTTAGTAATTAAAAGCATTTTAACTAAAATTGGGTTGACCAGGCCAAAGATAAATCAGTTGAAGCCTAGAAGATAGTTCAGAGGATTTTTTTTTTTTTTTTTTTTTGGCAGAACTGGGGATTGAACTCAGACCCTTACAAGTTGACTAACATACAGGGAAGCACTTATTCTACTGAGTCATCTCCCTGGCCCTGGTTCAGAGGATTTTGATTAAAATTTGACCAGGTGGGCATGGTGGCATACACCTGTAAGTCCATTGCTCAGGAGAGTAACACAGGAGGATTGCTGCAGGTTCTAGGCCAGCTCCGGCTACTAGTGAGTTAAAGGCTCTCCTGGACTATACAGTGAGACTCTGTCTCAAAAAAACAAAACACAATAAAATAAAATTTGGTCAAAGAACAAATTGGGTTACAAGTTGACTAACATACAGGGAAGCACTTATTCTACTGAGCCATCTCCCCGGCCCCTTGACTAACATACAGACATGGTTGGGACTAGATTTTCCAGTTATATGGGGCCCTTGCTATGAGGAATTTAGATGGGTCTGGATAAACGAGCAGTCATTATGGTGATCATTCTCTCCTAGGATGGCAGGATGGCCAGCTAAAATAAAAACGAGGTCCCAGAGGAAAGAGCTGGCAAGAGCAAAATGCAGTAGTGAGGCAGGGACTGTGGCTATGGGGCTAGAGTTCAAAGAAAGCTTATGTCATGGGGAACAATTTGGGTATCATATATGGTCAAGGACACTGCCTAATTCTATGAATTGAGCTTTGGAGGGGGGTCATGGAAGGGAGGGACATACAGACAAGAGAGCTGTAACTCTGGGCATAGACAAGAGTGGATGCCATGATGATGATGATGATAAAGTCGGCAGCAGAGTGAGAACCCAAATCATGTGCTAGACCACTGGAATCTAGGGTACTGAGTGATATTTCTGAGAGCCCCTTTGTGAAAACTTCACCTTATGTAGGTATATGTCTCTGAATTGGGACAGATCTGAAGGCACAGGTAGGAAGCAGAGTACCAAGAGTCAGCTCAAGCACCAGCCTTTTCCACAATGCCTTTCCCTACTCCTTGTCACTTTCCTTCCCTTGAACCCCCAGGCAGAACTCACTATAACCTCGCTTATGTAGCAGTGTGCCCTGGAAATTCTGTCAGCACCCTTAATATGTGGATGAATATATTTGTTTGCATGTCTCTGTTATCTATCTATCTATCTATCTATCTATCTATCTATCTATCTATCTATCATCTGTCTACCAATATATCCATCCATCTTTACATGTAGAATGCAGGATTTGTCATCTTTGTAGCACAGTGCTAGACTATATGGCAGACAAATAATGTGGTTGAAACAATACACAAAAGGATTCATGAATAAAAAGGGAGGATCTGGGGAAACAGAGGAATTGGGGCAAGGGCCAGTATCCACAACAATGATGATGACTGACTATTGAATTAATAATGTTGATACTGTATTTCCAGTTTGATGTGATCAAAAAGTTTAACTTTCATATCTACATAGCATCCCTCCACAGTGGACATACAAAAGAACCAAGTTCAAAGTACAGTAGAAAATTTCACAGGCAGGATTTAGACCCAGGGCATTGGCTTCAGAATTCAGGATCTTAATTATAGTGATCTCAGTCATTACTCTCTGAAGATGAAGATACTGATTTGCAAATAATTAATCATTACTTCCAACACCATCATTAATTGATCCCTAAACACATAAAAGCTCACCTAGTCTATTAGAAAAAGATAATGACTACTTCCCAGATGACAGAGTAAGGGCTCATTCCCCAAGTAGTTTATTTGTACATCTAGAATATACCCTAATGACACATTAACAACTCATTCATATCCAAAGCTGCTACTTTTCCCAGTCTCTCTTAGGCCAAGGAGAGAATTGCATTGAGAAGAAAAAAAAAAAAAATCATGATACAGTAAGATGCAAAGGCAAGGCAAAAAAGCATAGGCAGGTAGATTGGGACCAGAGTAATTAGTGAGGTGCAGAACCAGCAAGCAGGTAGATGGCTCAGGAAATCTGGGCTGCAAATACTGGCTGTTATCTTTTGTTTTCAATTAGCAATAATCGCGCCTCGGATAAACCTCATTGGCTACGATACTGCCACTGCGCAAAGCTGGCTGTTCTCTTTTGTAAAAAATTAATTTTGTTGGTACACTTTGATATATATGACCACATTCATCACAGGGAATTTGAACCCATGCATAATATATAATAACTCTTCTTTTTTCCCATTCCCTTGCCCTCCCTCCAGCCCTTGTCCTCTCCATTGCATTATATTTGTTTCCATTTGTTTCCTTCTATTTTCATTTTTTCTTCCTTCTCTGGTTCTCCTTCTCATGAATGTTTTTTGTCTTACTTCCCAATATCTGTTATCCATGTTGGTCCTGATTTACCCTTTTGGTTTCTCACCCAAGAGAAACAATGAGATATTTAAGCATGTGTGTCTTGTTTACTTAACTCAAAATTATATTCTCAAGGTGCATCCATTTACCTAAAAATAATCTCAATTTTATCCTTCTTTATGGCAGTGTGGTATGTAAAAGCTCATTTCTTTCCTTTCTTTTTTTTTTTTTTTTTTTTTTTGTGGAACCAGGGATTGAACTCAGGCCCTTACACTTATCAGGGAAGTGCTTATTGTACTCAGCCATCTCCCTGGCCCCAAAACATTTTGAAATCCATTCATTCATTGATGAGTATCTGGACTGCTCCCAGTATTTAGCTGCGGAGGGAAAAATGGCTGAATAGTGAGTGCCTGCAACTCAGCTTCTCCAGGACAAAGTGTCTGGAGTCTGGAAAACACAGCTTGGAGAGGATCTCAGGTGGGTGGAGGGTACATGGGAATCACGAGGGAGCTGTCAGAAGAAAATAGGATTGACACAGAAGAAATAGCCCAGTGCCACAGAGGGAGACCACAGGGTGCTATGGCTAGTGGCTGGGTAGTCCCTCAGCTGCATGGCAAAGTAAAAGTAGCAACTTTCCTGCTCTTGGAGAATGGAGGGGCCTGGAGAGTCAGCAGCTGGTGAGTGAGTGCGGTACAAGTACCTGAAGACAGAGTTGCACAGAGCCGGAGCTGGTGGGATGCATCTGTGGAAGGACTGGGTGTTTGAGCCTGAGTCCCAGGACAGCCCCTTGGCTCCTTCCCGGGGAGGATGAGAGGACAGTCATGGGAGAGTCAGTTGGGCGGTCTTGCTGGGGATCGCAGACTTGAGTCCTGTGGTCAGAGGCTGCAGTCCATGCTCCCTAGGACGAGGAGCTCCCACCGGAAGCAGACCCTGCCCCAGCACCAGCAGCCTATGGGCACAGGCTGCCAGTGCAGACTCCCACATGAACGATGTGAGACTGCCAAGCTCTGAGCCTTAACATGAGTCCTAGGAAAGGAACTACATGGCTGAGACTGTAGAACATTTTCTTTTACTATTCTTTATTCGATTGTATATTTTCATTTTATTTTGCTTTAACTGTTTTGTTTTTTACTACTTGCTGTTTTTCTCTTTCTGTACATTCCCCCTACGCTTTTATGTCATTACTTTATATTTTTTTCTTTTTTAGGTCTGCCTACTCCTGCCCCCAGTATAGTTCACAGAGGTTAAGAAAATTCACTCTCTCCATTTATAGTGCCTCCTTACTTTTACTCATATCTCTTCACCTGACCTCTTTCTCCTGTTTTATTCTTTCTCAATTTTACTATCTCTCCTTTCTACCCTTTCAATTGTCTCCCTTAGAGTTCTTCTTTAATATTTATGTCAATCATAGAATCTTTACCCACCCCATTTTCCACTACCAACTTTATAGTTTTCCCCTTCTACATTCCCTTAACACCAATAGGACCTTTTGCCTATTTTCTTCTTTCCATACCACAGAATGGAGAACTTACATTTCCCCTGTTTTACCCTCCCCCATTATCTAGTGTGCAACCCTCTGGGCTTTAGATAACTAAATCTAGAAAATACTGTTGAATGCTATTTTTCACCAGTAGGAGAAACACAACTATTGTATTTAGTGTACATTACCTACAAGCCAGGAATTGGGGTACTGCGGAGCTATCTCAGTGACATAAGCGCCTGCCTGGCAAGTGCAAGGTCCTAAGTTTGATCCTGGTACAACATACACAAAAAAAGATATTTTGGACTTGGGAGACAGTTCAGTGGCATAAGTGTCTTTCTGGCAAGTGCGAGGTCTGAAGTTTGGTCCCTGGTACTGCATGCTATGCCAGCCCCAGAACCCTAAAAACTGAGCATAGTGGCACATGCCTGTAATCTCAGCACTGGGGAGGCTGAGACAGGAGGATCACTAGGAGTCTGAACTGCATGCATGGCAAGACCCTGTATTAGAAAAAAAAAAAAAAAAAAGAGTTGGGTTGTTACAATGTTTACACTATAGCTTTGGTTTTCTTCTGTAGGCTAAGGAGAGACCCAAAACAAGGTCTTGATTTGTTTTATGTCAGCATTTCACTATGCAGTTCAGTTTGAACTCACAGTGATCCTCTAGCCTCAACCTCCTGAGTGCTGTAATTCCAGGTATGCTCCACCATGCCCAGCTTAGAAAAGCAAAACAAAATAAAACAGGGTCTTATGCTATTTCTCAACTAGCCCTGATAGGTTCCACTGCAGCGGATTAACCCGTTACTACTGTAGTTGAATTGATTTTATAACAGTATTTACTAAAGAAACATATAATACAAAATATACAAATATATAAGAATTTACAGACTCATTTATGATGGCTGCCCAAAGAGCCCTGTGGAGCATCTCCCCTGACTCTGTAGCAGGAGGCTGAAGTGCTAAAAGCAAGGAGACAGCCCCAAGGTGAGGGTGAAGTCTGGATTTCCTCTGAAGGAAACAGCAGCAATCCTTGTTTCCCTTTCACAGCATTCTAGTAACAATCCTCCCTTGGGGGTAGAGGGTGTCTTGCACACTTAGAATTATTCTGAGCCAATCTAGTTGGGTGTTACTTAAGTTGAGACAATCAACTGACCACTACAGATTTCATAGGAATAATCCTAGCTCTGTGGACAACTGAGTACCAGTAAACCTGCCTGGCAAACCTGCCATCACATCCAGTAAGAGGAGCAGCAAGAGTTCCTAAAGCAAGAACCTGGACTCAACCCAATCCCGTATAATGCCTGCAACCTGGCAGAAAGAGGTCCTGAGTCTGAGCGAACTTCAGTATTGAAGTGAAAGGATCACAAGGGTTACTGGATGAGACTGCTCAAGTCTCTGGCAAAGAAACTACTTGGGGGCCTGGGGAGGTAGCTCAGTAGAATAAGCACTTGCTTGGCAAACATACAGTCCTGAGTTCAATCCCCAGTATTGAAAAAAAAAGAAAGAAACCAGTTGGGAATTAGATATGCAGTGACTCCTTGGGCTACCTAATCTGTGTTCCCATGGGACAGCTTATTGGTTTAAGTAATCATATATTTCTTGATTTATTTCATTATGTGGAGCTCTGTTATGTTCTTTTATGATTTCCTGTGTTTATTAGGTTGTTACTCTTGTGTGTTTATTGGATCCGATTTAATAGGTGTCTAGGTTCTCCCACATGAGCTGTTTGTCTGTCTCTCAAGCTTCTGTGGCAATATTATCAACATAGTTCTTTATTCTTTTTTCCAAAGAGTTAAACTCCTCCTCCCAAGTTTTTCAATTCCTTATACTGAGCTCAGTGGCTAAAACACCTACCTGGCAAGCATAGGTACTGAGTTCAATTCTCAATACCCTCACAAAAACATTCCCCATACTTAGCTCCCTCACAGTAATTCTTAATCCTCCCCATCCTAAGTTTTTGACTCTTCTATATCTTACCTGTCTTATTATCTTCCCTATAAACAAGTTCTGATAACCACAAAGGAAACCATTTCTTCCATATCTCCCTCAATCCCAAAATATCCTCTGAAAACCCTCAAAACTAAACCTTAAACTCAACTAAAAGTATTCCAATAAAATCAGAATCCCATCAATGTTTTGTTCTCATGCATCACTCTTCCCCCATGGAACGTTTCCCAACACTACTCTGACCACCTTCCCTTCTCTCCACCCCACTTCACCTATCTCACTGCAGAGGGACCACAGACAATAGTGTGCAAAAAGAATAGATAAAGGGGGAGGGAATAATTGCAAGGACAACCATGCAGGACCGCTGTGAGATTGGCTCTGGATGCTGTTATAAATAGAAGCAACTCTGTTGGCAAAATATAGGGAGGAAGGGCTGGCCAAAAAGCTCAGCAGATTAAAGTGCCTGCAAGCAGGCCCAGGGTTGGGCATTCAGTCCTCCAGGCCTGCCATGCCGGCTGCGCCCCCGAGGTTGCTAAAATGGTGACTGGGACTGGGCGTGGTGGCGCGCACCTGTAGTCCCAGCTCTTGGGAGGCTGTGAACAGGCGGATCGCTGAGTCTGATCTAGTAGTGAGACCCTGAACATTCTGTAGACCCTTTTCTAAAATACAGAAAAAATAAAATAGGGAGAGTTGAAATCATTTAAAATAAACATCAAAAAGAAAACAAATACCAGAACTGAACATTCAAAGCTGAAAATTATTCATAGGTGACTTCCTACTACAAATTTGCACATAAGCTACAAACTCACACTTCTTTTTTTTTTGGCAGAACCAGGGATTGAATTTAGGCCCTTGTGCTTGCCAGGGAAGCTCTTATTCTACTGAGCCATCTCCCCAGCCCTTACAAACTCACACTTCTCTAGCTCCCAGCCTGCAATAACCTCCTCTCATAATAACAGGGAAGAGAAAAAGTTATATAATTTTATTTATATTTTTAAATATATTCTATCTGTCTGTCTGTCTGCCTATCTATCTAGGAAACAAGGAAATAGATCTCTGAACATCTCCCCCTCAACTCTCCCAAGGCAGAACAAAAGGTCATAAAGGGCAAAGAAAACAAATACCAGGTAGCAGAAATCTATGAAAAGTTTTTAGAAGGGATGAAGAAAATACATGAATTCAAACGGAACCAAAAGTTCACAGCAATTATATTCAATATGTCTGCTGTGAATTTCAGGTAAATAGGTAAAACCTGGATGAGTGAACCAAAATAGTTAAAAAAAATTAGAATGACAGAATCAACAAAGATATAGAATCCTTGAAAAGATGTCACATACAAATGCCTGAAATTTGAAAAAAAAAAGTACACAATTTATACATTACAGAAATGACCAATATAAAGAGCTTAAAGAAGCTAAAAAAGAAAATAAGAGAACAAGAGAAGAGTATCCAGCAGCTGCTAGATGAAAAGAACAATCTAAGGTTAACTGGAGTTAGAAGAAAGCTAGAGGGCAGCACAGATGGATTCCTGTCTCATTTACTATTCTCTCATTGTTGGGACAAATATTGGACACTCAAAATTAGGGAAGGATGGGTTTATTTAGCTCACAGTTACTGGAGGTTTCAGTCCATACTCAGCCGGCTCCAAGGCAGAGGGGCACGTGGCAGAGGGCAGCAGTGCATGGGGGTGGAAAATAGAGAAACAGCAAGAGCAAAAGGGAAGAGTAGCAGGGACAATGGCTACGAAGAGCAGGTCTGTCTCTCTGTCCCCCTTACATTACCTTCAGGCTGGTGTAGCACTCACACCCGTAATCCCAGCAGTACTCAAATCCATAATCCCAGCTTTGGATCATGAATGAATCAAGCTGATAGGTCTGTGCCTCAATGACTGTGTGAGGTTTTGGGGGGACAAATATACACAAGCCATAACAATTCCCTAAAATTCTTACAGAAAGTATGGAAGAAAATTTCCTAAACATAAGAAAAGAGTTTAAAATACAAATATGGGGGCTGGGGAGATAGCTCAGCAGTCTAATTGCCTGCCTGCCAAGCGCAACAGTGTTCCATCCTCAGCACCACACACTGCACCAGCCCCAGAACCACAAGTGCAGCATGCCAGCTGCTGAAACCGGGTGTGAGGGCTCAAGCTGTAATCCTGGCCCTGGGAAGGCTGAGACAGGAGGATCACTGTGAGTCTAAGCTGAGCTGTATTGTGAGACCCTGTACCAAATAACTAAATAAAAGATTTTAAAAAATTAAAAGAAAAATACAAATGTATGGTACCCCAAACAATTATGATGAAAAGATAAGTTCACCAAGGCATATCCTTATTAAGCTCACAGATATTCAACAAAAAACCAACCAGATTTTAAACTCAGCCGGGGGCCGGGGGAGAATCACATAGAAAGCCAAAAAATTAGAATCACAGCACACTTCTCAGCACAGACCCTGAAGTCAGAAGAGCTTGGAATGAGGTATTTCAAGCCCCAAGAGCAAATTATAACCAACCCAGTTTAACTTACCCAACAACACTACCTTTTAAAATAGATGGAGAAATAAGATATTTCCATGAAAAAGACTCACTCACAAGATGCTTAAACAGTTCCAGAGAAAATATATTCAAGAATTTTCCCAACAGAACCTGTGAGTTGGACACAACTAAAACGCAGAAAAAACCAGTGAGGTCAAGGGATACAAAGCAACAAAAATGTCAGGGAAAGAAAAAACAACACACAAACCGATAAAGAAGGCAATGATAGTAAATAACCAGTACATCCCAATAATATTTCTGAATGTTAACCATCTGATCTCTCCAATCAAAAGACATGGACTAGATCAAAAAATAGAACCCCAAAATTTGTTGTTTTCAAGAAATTAATCTAGGAGCCGGGCGTGGTGGCGCATGCCTGTAATCCCAGCACTCGGGAGGCTGAGGCAGGAG